>BSBK01002791.1:0-271494 GCA_027943335.1 Chamaecyparis obtusa | reverse complement strand
TCATTCTTCTCCATCTCCAATTACCTCATGAAGCTAGTTTTTAAAATCATATATTTCATTTGAAAAAGATTCCAAATAATAATAATATACAATCAATTATATAAAAAAAATTATTTTGATAAAAATAATATTAAATATGTATATTGCATAATAATATTATTTATTAGTAAAGCAAGTTTCTAAAACTCATATATTTTATCTAAGAAAGATTCTAAATTAAAATATTAATGTATAAAAATAAAATATAAAGATAATATTCTATTTTAAAAAGATTCTAAATTAATATTAGTATATAATATCAAAATAGAAACATATATATTATAAAATATCATATCATACATATTGTAAAATAAATATTTATATTATTAAATAAAATACCATATTACCTACAATAGATTTTGATGATTTATTAAAAAATTTAAGTGTCATACTTTACGATTTTATTAAAAAATTGCATGTACAGTCCAATAAATTTCTACCCTGTCATATATGGTTCAAAAATAATAAAAAATGGCCAATACATGATTCACAAATGGAAAAATGACCAATACAGCCATCAAATTCCAGGTCTAATCACACATTTAAAAATTTCATAAATATAATTTTTTATAAATTTGTTTTGATGAATTTAATATATTTTCTCATAGCAATTTAATAAAAAATAACTTCAAAATTTAAATATTGATTTCTCCAACTATTAATGAATGACACTTAGTTATCATATTTATATTTAGAGAAATATATAGAAGATGTCAAGAGAGAGAGAGAGAGAGAGAGAGATATATATATATATATATATATATATATATATATAAAGTGGATACTCCACTAAACTATTTTATTAATTATAATATTAATTTTACAATTTTCTAATTTAAAAAATCCTAATTAAAGACTAGTCTTCTTTGATCCAAACAATTCAGGAGAAGAGCAATAAAACCTGTGATCTAGCTAATACAACACATACTCATCAGAGTATTTACATTACCCCCCATACAAAATTGTCTACCCTGTGTGTGTGAATTTTGTACCTAGTTGTAGACACAACACTTCAGTAAAACATTAGAGGTTAGCAGAAATCAAAATCTGACAAATAATTGAAACTAAGCTAACTAGGCAATTTACTGCCTTCTAGTAGGTGCGAGTATGATATTCTCAGATTGGAATCGAGATCAGTGACAATGCAAAACCTAAACAAAGGATTTGAATGCAAAATATGAAAGACTATATGAATGCAGATTATTCTATATTTTTTGTATTTTCTGTGCAGTTATATGAGAAACTGTATGAATCTAAGCTATATGAATGAAATTGAATGCAGATTTAATCTAAGGATGCTATGAATGAATATGAAAACTATGATATGAAACTATGCAAAAACTATGATCAACTATGAAAGATCTCACAAATCACTTGTCACAAGTGCTTAATCCTTCAATCACCAATTCGCCAGAGTAATTGTGCAAATTTGAGTGTTGATAATTATGAAGAGTTGAGCCTTGATTTTATAGAAATCTAGGGCTTGAAGATGCAGGAGAAAAGCCATAAATCACTCTTTGAAAAACTCGGGTTGATTTTTGAGTTATCAGGAAATCAGAGATAATTAACTCACAAAAATCATGCAAAAGCAATGTTTAACTCAAAATAGAGTTTAGATAAAATTTCAACTCATTATCAGATGTTGAGTTTCAATTTTAAAATTGATTGTTAATTTCTAGTTGCCTGCTTTTCAGATTGTGCATGATTTAATTATAAATTAATTTAAAAAATAAAGTGATTTATTCTCAACTTAACTGATTTTTGAAATAAAATAATTGATTTATGAGTTAATCAATTATTAAATCAAACTTTGTTCAAAAACTATATTATTAAAAATTGACAATTGACATTAATTAATTAAATAAGAATTTAATCAATTAGTCATGAGATTTTTGATTTATTGTCAAAATAAAATAATACAATTTAGGAATAATTTAATTAAATTTAATTAAATAATTAAGAGGTAGTATTAAATCTAATTAATTAAATATTCAGAATATTCAATTAATCAAACTTTAGGATAAATAGGATTTATCACCAAATAATCATGAAATTAAAGATAATTAGGATAAAGTAGGAATATTGCTAGGAATATTCCCCGATGCAAAATTTAGGATAAAATCAATTAGGATTTGATAATGTGAAAATGTTCCTTAGGTTAGGACTTTGATGTTGATTTCGTTCGAATTGAAGATGTAGGAGGTTAATGAACCTATAGCCGATTTTTGGGGTATTACATTTTGCCCCTCTTTAAATCAATGTGCAAAGCGTAGTGGTTCAAAGAATAGTCTATGTCTGATATATATGTGAAACTAATTTGATTTGAAAGATTAACTGATTCTAAGATAGAAACCGATTGAAAGATTTGAAGATGCAAGATTTAAGTTATAGGTCCTGAATGACCAAAGATAATGTTAACTATAGCAACAATGAACCGATGATTATGAAAGAGTGTCAAAATGCCTGATTTCAAACCTTATGATTGCGAAGAAGTGAGTGATCGATTCCAAACCTGAATGTCCTTGCATGAATCATATTGGTATCACATCTTGAACCCATCAGTTATGAAGAACCAAAGAAAATAACACTAATGAATCGATAGTTACAAAAAGATGATACAGTTTATAAGATTGATTTAGGATACCAGATTGATATGGATCTCAATGAATTTGATATGCCCCAAGAATCAATAGATTTTCCCCAAGTGATGAGGACTTTAGATGAATCAGCAACTAGATGTGGTCGTTGTCTTGATTATTGAAGAAAGATTTGATTGATAGAATTAGAGTTACAAACTTTGAATGATGTGCAATACCTTGCCCCCTTCAGGATAAAAATGGAAATCTGACAAGAAAAGTCAGCGTTATATAGTTTAGAAGCATGTTAAATGATTTGAGAAGTGGTTGTACATGTTCATGAACACATTCTGCATCGTTTAGAGGTCCTGGAGACCAAGTTTGACCAGGTTTAAAATTTGAATAGTCTGATGTAAGATAATCAGTTATGTTGAATTCTAGATTTCTGTGATGATTGAAGGTTGATTATGCAAGTAGTTAATAATATGAATGATCTCAGATTTTGATTTTGATCCCGAAAAAGGATTCTACTTGCTGTTTTGTTGGAGGGACCTTTGTATGAGATTCAACTCTTGTGTTATGTTTTTGTTTTTGAAGAATTGTTTAAGTGTTCAAGCAATTTGTGAGATCATGCAAAGTGCAAAATGCAAAATGATATGCAAACCTAAGACCTAGGACCCAGTCACCGATCATGTGTCGATTTATTATCATCATTGAAATTTTTTAGGTAACTAGATAAATCAATAGAATTCCCACTAGTTATGAAACTATAGGCATATGAATATTGATTTTATGCACAAGAATCAATACAACACCCACTAGCTAGACAACCGTGGACATATGAATATTGATTTTATTTTCAGAATGTCGAACTAGATATAAGCACCAAGGCACAAACGCCAGGATGACCTGAATATCATGTCCATTTTGATATAGCAATTTGTATAAGCATCAAAACATAAACGTCGTGATGACCAGAATATGCCTTGCATAAAAAACACATCAAGCAGTCAAGAGATCATTCTAAATCCAATGTGAATTACCCATAGTGACCCTTTATCATTCACATCCTTAGGTAAGATCATGTTTCACAGTAGGAGAAAGAAATCACTCAAAAAGATAATAGTTCAATCAAAATTCCTTGAATTTTGTGGGTATCAATGGTCGAGGTACTCATGGCCATTCAATTTGAGATAGAGGCTCTTACAGACGGACACCATTTCAATCCAGAATTTCCAAAGTTGTTAGATTTTCACATACAAGTAGAAAACAAAGAAAATATTATGCCCCCGATCATCACTCTCTAAATCCTATAAAGGACATCATCGAAGAGCTTGAAGGGACACAATATGAAAAAATCTAAATGCGAATCAGTAAGCATACAAGGAGATAAAAGCATGTAAAGCATAGATTGTTTTCAATTTGTGTTTGACTGCATTTTTGTAGATGCAAAATCCTTTCTGGAGAGGAGATAGACTAACTGACTCGAATGAAGCTTCAAAGGACTCTGATTGGATATGACATGTCTAAGATACATTGGAGGCCATAGGATATGACTTTGATTGCCCCCAAGTTTGAAACATTGATAGGATATAAACGCTTGAGCTTATTGGTTTACCGATCAACTTTATTGAAAATAGGAATGCAGGAACAAACTAGAAGATATATACAAAATAAAGCAAGACTTAAAGCTAGGAAAGACCAAGATTGCGCTAATAGATGGAGCATTTTGAAACAAGTACCCATTTGCCAGTTTTTCACCATCTTGGTAGAGATTCTATTTTTGCTACCAAGGCGCCTGTTTCCAAGTTTTCACCAAGGCACTTTTTCTTTTTCTCATTTTTTTGTATTTTTCATTGTTTCAATTTTTTTTGTACTTTTGATATTTTTTGACTTTTTTTTGTGATACATCAAGGTGCCCATTGCTAGGTTTTCACCAAGATGTTCATTTTTTCAAGACTTTTTCAGATTTTTAAGATTTTTTCAAGACATTTTACCATAGACTGAATGGCTTAGGCATAGAATTTCTTCAAATGGAGAATGTTGATTGGTTCTCGAAGATTTTCTCCTTCAGTCATTGAGAGTTGATAGGAACCAGAGCCAAAAGTAGCAGTAATAACAAAGGGACCCAACTAGTTGGGTTCAAACTTCCCCTTGCGTTCTCTATGTGATTGATTTTTAGGATTCTCTCTCAAGACTAGATTGCCAACCTGAAATTCTCTGTGTCTGACTTTCTTATTGTAACCTCTAGACATTCTTTTCTAATATACTTTGAGATGATCATACGCTGCTTGTCTGCGCTCATTTAGTAGTTCAAGTTCTTGCAACCTAGACACTATGTAGTCATCATCAGTTACTAGACCATGCATTCTGATTCTTAGTGATGGGATTTCAACCTCAATAGGTAGTACCGCTTTAGACCCATAAACTAAAGTGAAAGGTGTAGCCCCAGTGGGTGTTCTGATACTTGTTCTATAGGCCCAGAGACCTGGATTGATCATGAGATGCCAGTCTCTTCCTATTTTATTAACTATATGGTGCAAGATTTTCAATAGATTCTTATTAGAAGCCTCTACTTGTCCATACCCTTGAGGATAGTAGATAGATGACCAATATTGTGTAATCTTGAATTTGGCACATAGATCATCTAAGTCTTTGTTCTTGAATTGTCCACCACTATCTGTGACTATAGAATGTGGAATACCATATGGGCATATGATGTAGTTCAAGATGAACATAGATATTTGCTTACTAGTTGCTTGTGTTAAAGGGACTGCTTCTACCCATTTTGTGAAATAATCTATAGCCGTAATAATGTGGGTATGCCCATTAGAAGAATGAGGATGTATGGATCCTATAAGATCAAATGCCCATTGGTGAAAAGGCCATTGTGTAGTAAAGGGAATTAGATCTCTCCCTAGAGCATGAATTAAGTTTCCATGCACTTGGAACTTTTGATAGTTCTTAGCAAACTTGATAGACTCTTTCTCCATTTTCGGCCAATAGTACCTAGCCCTAATAAGTCTTTGGGCCAGTGTTAAACTGTTTGAGTGTGACCCACAAATACCATTATGGACTTCCTCTAATGCATGGTGAGACTCTTCCCATTCTAAACATCTAAGTAAAGTACCATCTAGACCTTGTTTGTATAGATCGTGACCAATGATAACATATCGGGAGGCATTACAGATAAGGTATCTCTTTTCATGGTAGTTAAAGGTGTCGAGAATGATTTGGTCTTTGACATAGGAGAATAGGTTTTTATAGCAGGATGAATCATGACCTACAACACTGTAGATCATGCGGGTTTCAAGGGAATCATATGCAGGATAAGATAGTGCTTCCACCAAGAACTCATAGCGTAGCTCATGTTCAAGCTTCTATAATAAAGTAGATAGCATTTCCATTGCATCAGCAACCTTTTTCTATGTTTTAGGTATTTTCTCAAAGGTGATAGATATGAAATATTTCTTTAGATCATCAACTATTCTCTTGTATGGAACGATATTTTCATCTTTCATTTGATACACATCATTGACTTGGTGTATTACAAGTTGTGAGTCTCCATGAATGTGTAGTTCTGTTACTCTCCACTCAATTGCTATTTTCATACCATTTAAAAGGGCTTCATATTCAACAATATTGTTTGTACAAGGAAATTTGATTCTAAATGCCTTAGGAATGGAGTATCCTTGAGGAGTGATAAACAAGATGCCTGCTCGCGATCCATTCTGCGTATAGGAGCCATCAAAGAATAATTGCCATTCTCTAGAAGAAAGATTCATGATAGAGGAATTTGGGAATTCCATTTGCATTGGTGTGTCATCAAACAAAGGTGCATCTACTAACTGATTAGCAATAACTTGGCCTTTAATAGCTTTTCTTTCAACATATTCAATGTCAAATTCACTTAAGAGCATGACCCATTTGGCTAATCTACCGGTGAGGACAACTTTGCTTGGTAGGTACTTTAGTGGATCAATCTTAGCTACCCAATGTGTGGTATGAGCCAACATATAATGTCTTAGTTTTCATGATGCAAATATCACAGCTAGAAAATCATTTTCAATCATAGAATAGTTCTTTTCATATGCTACTAATGTTCTACTGATATAGTATATAGCTCTTTCCTTCTTGTTCTCATCATGGTGTGCAAGAAATACCCCCAGTGATGTATCTGTAGCGGAGACATATAAGATCAAAGGCTTCCCTTGAATGGGAGGCTTCAAGATAGGAGGATTTGATAGATATTTCTTGATATGATTAAAATTCTTTTCACATTCCTCATTCCATGCAAAGGTCACACCTTTATGTAATGTCTTTGTAAAAGGTTGTGATATGTCTACTAGTTGAGATATGAAGCATCTGATAGATTGAACTGTCCCTTGTAATGTTCTCATTTGACTGATATTCTTGGGAGGTTGCATCTCCATGATAGCTTTAAATTTAGCTGGATCAACTTCAATGCCTTTCTTTGAAACTATGTAGCCTAAGAGCTTTCCAGAAGTGACACCAAAAGCACACTTCTTAGGATTTAGTCTGAGACTAAATTTTTCCATTCTATCTAGTATCTTGCTCAAGTCATTTAGATGTTTAGATCTTATCATAGATTTTGCTAAAGTATCATCAACATAATCCTCCATAGTTCGATGCATCATGTCATGGAAAATAGATGTCATAGCTCTCTGATATGTAGCACCAGCATTCTTAAGTCCAAATGGCATGACATTCCAACAGAAGGTACCCCATGCACATGTGAAAGTAGTTTTCTCTTGATCTTCTGGAGCAATTTTTATTTGATTATATCTAGAAAAACCATCCATTAAAGAATACATCTCAAAGCCTGCAATCATGTCCACTATCATATCAATGTTAGGTAATGGAAAATCATTCTTAGTGCATGCTTTGTTCACATCTCTAAAATCTGTGCATACTCTTATTGATTTGTCTGGTTTTGAAATAGGTACAATATTTGAGATCCATTCACCATAGTCAATAACATAGATGAATCCAAATTTTAGTAGCTTCTCTAATTCATCTTTTACCAAGAGTGCAACATGTGGATGCATCTTTCTCAATTTTTTCTTAATAGGTTTGATGTTTGGAGCTATAGATAAATGGTGCATTATAAGACTAGGATCCAACCCTCGCATATCTGAATATTTCCATGCAAAGTTGATCTTCTTTTCTATTATGCATGTTGTAAATTTTTATTTTTCTTCTTTTGATAAGGATTGTGCTACATGAATCAACTGTGGTTCTTATGCTATTCCCAAGTTGATAGATTGAGTGGGCCCAATTAGAACTGGAGATTTGTCCTATAAATGACTTGGAAGTACATCAAATATCTCATCCTTAGGTGCCTCAGAGAGGTTTTCACCTTTGGATACATCTTTTATTTTTACTTTTGTAGGTTCTGAGACTGCCACAAAGTGGTTTTCACCCTCATAACTCCTTTTCTTTTTATTCTTATTCTTATTTTTTTGGCTAAAATATTTGATGTCCAACTCTGTCATGCTAACACTCGGTTCATTGATGGAAGTCCTCATAGGTTCAACTACATTGAGGTAGCAAGCAAGGACATAGTCATTGGGAAAGGTATAAATACCTTGGCTTAGATTTGTAGAGGTTTGGTCAAGAAGTTCAGGATGTTGGATAGTCAAAGTGGTGAAAGATTGGGAAATAGTGTTTATGGATATGGATCTGTCATCATTGGTCCTAAATCGACACTTGAGTTCAAAGGTGATATTACAACTTAAGACATTTAGTTCGTGAATAGGCTCAATGTCATTGTGGGAGTCCACTTCAGCCATTGGTGGATCAAACTCATTAAGTTCATCATTTCACTCTAGACTTACGTCGGGTTTAGGTGCATATTAGTAAATAACATCAATATGTTTTTTTGTGATAAGCTCATCTTCCTCTGGAATGGCTCCCCATTCATAGTCATTTGATTCCTCATCTATGCCTCTAGGAAATCTAAGAACATGAGTAAAGTCAGGGTGAATACCCTAAGAAGGGTTACCCTCAGATTGTAATTTGAATTCATACTCATGGGAATCTATCTCAGAATAACTACCACCTTCTTCCTTATCTATTTGATTATCTTTGAGATTAGTTGGTTTGTGTGGTGCAACTATTTCTTGCTCTATAGTAGGTTCTTGTGTTTCTACTACATTAATTCTTTTTTACTAGATCATCTTCAGCTTCAAGGAGGTCTTTGATTTCTTTAGGCAAATGCTCATAAGGAATAAGATCTTCAATGGTGTCTAAATCATCACTATCAGATTGTTCTATTGTTTCTCCCTTTAGTTGATTTGTTGTAGATGGCTTAATCTATTCTAAGACATGTGGTGAGTTCTTGCTAAGACAAAAAGGCTTCTTCTTATATCCTAGACCTGTTGTATTCTTATTTTCTTTTCCACGATGGTCAAGAGGTGATAGAAGACCTTTACCCTATAATCCTAGAGGTCCTTTTCCTTTATATCCCATTTTTGTGATCAGCTTGTCCCCTGGGCCATATGACTTAGAAGGGATCTTGGGTGTTTTAGCATCACATTTTTTAACAACTTGAGATTCAAGTTCAGCTTTGTATAGCCATAAAAACATAGCTTCATCCTCTGAAAACTCTTTTTTAGATACTCGGTCTACCATAAAATTTCCTTTGTATGCCTCAAGAGGTTCTTTAGACTCCAGTTTAGACCGTTTTAGAGTTTGCCCATAGGACTTGGGTGAGATAGGGAGAGATGTCAAAGATAAGATTGGCTCTATATTATATTTTCCCATACCATTTTCTTTGATCTTAACCTCTTTAGCAATGTCTTCCATTTTGGATGTTGAAGCAACATCTAGCTGCTTAGTGGAAGATTCTTTGTTATTAGGAACAAGTTTATCAACACTTTCTTTTAATGCATTGAAAGTTGTGTATAGATCAGTTAGAATCATCACTTTTACCCCTTCATAAGGAAATTTCAAAAACTGATGATATGTAGAAGTAATAGCTTTCATTTCATGTATCCAGGGTCTCCCTAGAAGGTTATTGTAAGCCAAAGGTAGATCAAGAACTTGACATATAGTTTCTCTAATGACAAGACCTATTTTGATAGGTAAGACAATTGTTCCTTTGGAAGATCTTTCTTGCTCATCATATGCTTTGATAGTTATATTCTTTCTAGGATCAATGGCCATTTCTAAAAATCCCAATTGTGTAATCAAGCTAAAAGAACAAATGTTTAGACCAATGCCCCCATCTATCAACACACCTTTGACATGATGGTTTTGGATCAAGACTTCAATATACAAGGGTTGGTTATGCAGATGACTGAAGGAGTTATCATCTTCCTCTGAAAAGGAAATATATTGTGGAGACATAAGATGACCAACCATAGATTGAAATCTATCTAAATCAAGGTTATCAGGAACATTGGATCCGAACAAAGCTTTGTCTAGAATGGCTCTATGAGCTAGAGATATCCAAAGCAACTCAAACATGAAGATTTTTGCATTTGTATGTTGGAGTTGTTGGACAATATTGTATGATGTAGGTCTCATGTCTTTAGGATTTGAAGGTTTAGATGTAGCCTTCTATTTAGAAGCAGCTGAAATATTGAAAGGCACCTTAGGGACATTTGATGAATTTGCTATTTATCCTTACAGATGTGCTTGAGCTTGTGATCAAGTAACTGCATAACAACATTGTTTCCAGAGTAGGCATAATTGATTTTAGCACCCATATTAGGCTAAGAGGAAGAATCTTCTTTACTATGTTTAGGAAATGGTTATGTGAATGTTGTATGATCATTATTGCTCTTATGATTGTCAATCATGATTTCTCCATTATCAATTTTGTCTTGTATGATGTGCTTCAAGCGAACGTAGTTATTAGTCTTATGACCTTTATTGTGATGGAATTCATAGAAATCATTCACTCTCCACCATTTCGGTTTAGGTTCAAGATCAAAGACTTTTATCTTAGGAAAGTAGATGATTTTTTTGGCCAATAGAGTTTTCATGGCAGATTCTAAGGATTCTCCAAGAGGAGTAAATTTGTGATTAGGATTTGTAGCCCAAAGTTTATAATCCCATGATTTTTTGTTAGATTTAGATGTTCTAGCTTCAGAAGCTTTGATGGCTTGGGTGCCAATAGTGATATTGAAAGCGGGTGCCTTGGATGGGGCACAGATAGTATCAACAATGCCATCTATGATGATGCCTTTATTCTTGTTCCAATTTTTGTTCTTGTCCTTAGAACTAGATCCAGATTCATACTTGTCCTTTTGAAGTGTGATGTCTCCTTTTTTCACAAGTACATTCTCAATTTTGATCGCATTATCTACCATCTTATCAAAAGATGTATGATTTTGCATTTGTAAAGGGTAGTTGATTTCTAGAACAAGATTGTTGATGAAGATTTCTAGCTTTTCATTTTCTGGAATGTGTCTAGCATATAGAGAAAATTTCTTCCTCCATCTCTTGAGAAATGTCAGGAATGGTTCACCTGGATATTGTTTTAGATTGTAGATGTCGATCATGGTGACCAAATGTTGAATATTGTAGGAGTATTGTTGATAGAATAGTTTGATTAACTCCTCAAAAGTTTTGATAGTTGGAAGCATTATAGAGAACCAATGAATGGTTGCTCCTCCTAGAGATCAAGGGAAAAGACACATTAAGTAGGTTGGTTCATGCATAAACTCCATAGATTGAGTACAAAATTCTTTGACATGATCGTGAGGATCAGAGTTTCCATCATACTTATCATATTTAGGAATCTCCACTCTTTTAGGGAATGGTGGCATGTATAAGTCTTTATCAAATGGAAAAGGGCATAGGGCCTCCATGGAGAACTCCTTAGGTTCCTTTTCTATTTCTAGTTTGTTAAGCTTGACTTGCATGGCATGCATCTATTTCATCATGGCTGTGATAGGATTTTCTTCCTCATGTGTAATGGTATTTCCAACATTAAAGTTTGGAGGAAGTTTAGCTCCTTGATGAGCTAACTCTAGAAAGTATGCCTCTCTATATTCTTTCAAGAAATGCCTCATCATTTTCTTGAAGTCATCATCATTTTGATATCGAGCAATTTCAGAAGGTGTAAGTTCTTGATCCACACCATGTTGAGAATGGGGTCCTTGAGACCCTTTTTGTGTACCTCTATGAGACATGTTACAAGTTTTAGGACTCCCTGAGATAGTTTGAGGAGGGGTTTGTTGATTACCTCTGTGAGTTGATGGAGGGGGTATATAACTAGTTTTCAATCAAAATTGCCAAGACCGTTGTCTTCATAAAGACCAAAATTGTAGAGTTGTTCAAGAGTTGGACCCTTGCGAATAGTCAAAGGTACAATATTGAGTGCTTCTCTAGATTTCTTGTGTGAGGAAGCTCTAGTTTCCACCATTAAACTTGGGTGAAGCAAAAAATAAAGATGAAGACAACTGAAGAAAGATTTGATTCAAGAAGATTGAATGGCACAACCTTTCAAGATTGAAGTGATTAAAGATTAGATCATACGTAAGTGAAGGATACTGTGCCATAGTAGTGTGGGTAGACACCCAATAGATGGTGGGCATGAGATCACAACACTTAGCCATTTAGTAAAAAGATTGAATTTGAAGATAATTTTGACAAGGTTTTGACACAAGATGAAAAAGATTCAAATTGATAAATCAGAAGGCTAAATCAGACTCAAGAGACCACCTTAGGAAAATGAATGGATTCATTCTAGTTTTTCTCTAATTCTGACACAATGATTTGTTTGACAGATTCTAGGATTCATTTCTCAATTCTAGACATGCAGATTCAGACTGTGTGCAATAGGAAAGTAGGCATACAGACCCCAGACAAAGATAAGATTTGATGGAAAGTTGACCAACTGGCAGTAATAAGCTCTTTGTTTTGAAACTTTTAGGATAGGCTCGCGCAAGGAAGTACTAGGCAACGCGCGAGAATATGTTGTCTCACGTGAGAAAATACTCAGAAAATGAAATCTTGCATGATAAAAGGACACAGTTTGACAGTTTTAGCACAATTTTTGAGGCACAAATTCTGAGACACAGCGTTGGTTGTTCTTTGATAGAATATTCAGTTCTCACTCTAGAAAAGGATTTTTTCTTAGATTTTGCAATTTTTTAGTACCGGATTGTTATGCAAATTTTGAAGATCCATGTAACAGTTCATTTCAAGTAACCAAGAAAATATCAAGCAAGTAAGGGAAGCAAGCAATCTTCTGAAAATAATGAACAAGGGTAAAAGCAACCTTGTGCATGAACAAGCAATAGTGACTTATTATGCTAATCCCTAGAAATACTACTTGTGTATGTTCCAAAAAGTTTTTCAATAATGCACATATTCCTAGAAAATAAAAATTTGGCCTCACTAGGGTTTGTAGTAATGGTTTGACTTTGCAACTTTTGTGATCTCAAGAGGGTGAGCTCCAATCCAGGTGCACCAAGGTTTTGACATAGTCTGAGAAATTAATCAATCAGGAGCTGCTAGGGAGATCTGACAGCCCAACAAGAGACCACACCTATGAAGATTTCCTCCACAAGGACATTTATATAGTGGTTGTTGCTACCACGGTGAAAATGGCTATTACCACTTGAGGTTCCATCCACGTGGTTGACCCAATTAAGGGAATGTCCACTATGGTTAACCCTCTCTAAAGGTGACTCACAAAAGATACCACATGGGGACTGGTTCCAGATTCAAGGATCTGAGTTTCTGATACTACCCAAAAAGGGAGTAGAGCATAGTCCTCTAGCCTTTTCACTTTTAACCAAAACAAAGCAGACAGATTAATTCGACAAACTAAGACCAAGAAAATCTCACAAAGATCTATGATGTCAATGGCTTATGATCTATCAACCCCTCTGGAGAGAGAATGTATCAATCAAAAGTTGAAGATGCACAAATCTAGTAGAACGTGAGACACTCTCAGTAACCTTCCTACCTACAAGGGGATCCTTCATCAAGAGGATCTTCCCATGAATAAACAAGTGAAAGAAGCTCAATCTCTCAAGATCATCCGAAAATAGTGTTCATAGGGCCTATTTACTATGTGTAACAGATATGCAAAAAGAAAATCTATGTTCATTTTCTAGTCCAAAATGAAGTCTATGATATGAAAGCAAGAAAAGTCACACAAGCTTGACACGTGAGAGTTTATTTTAATCCAAATCAAAATATTATCAGCTTGAGAAGAATACCTTAGTTCCAATGCTCTACAATCCAGAATTTAGCACACATCCAAAAGTACAAAATCGAGACAAATCAACAGCAAATAGTAAGTGTTAGAAATCAATAATCTGAAAGTACAGATCTGCAAATTTTATGTCTTTGAAGCAAAATATCATGCAAGTCAAGATGCGGTCCCACGTGAGGAAGTACGGTCTTGCATGATGAAAGATGAATTCTCCAGTGAGGAAGTGCTGAAACCAACAAAACTTCATGCGGTGTGATGAAAAATCTCACACGAGAATCCATACAGAGATGTATGGACAGAAAATTAAAAATCACAGTTTTGATAGAAAAAGATAGAAATTGATAGAATAGAAGGGAAGCCCGTTTCAAGGCCCCACGGTGGGTGCCAAAAATGTGTGTGTGAATTTTGTACCTAGATGTAGACACAACACTTCAGTAAAACATTAGAGGTTAGCAAAAATCAAAATCTGACAAATAATTGAAACTAAACTAACCAAGCGATTTAGTGCCTTCTAGTAGATGCGAGTATGATATTCTCAGATTGGAATCGAGATCAGTGACAATGCAACACCTAAATGAAGGATTTGAATGCAAAATATGAAAGACTATATGAATGCAGATTATTCTATATTTTTGTATTTTCTGTGTAGTTATATGAGAAACTGTATGAATCTAAGCTATATGAATGAAATTGAATGTAGATTTAATCTAAGGATGCTATGAATGAATATGAAAGGGTAAAAGTACAAAGCTGTGTCACACTTTTATAAAGGAAAAGGTCAACAACACAAAATTTTTAACTTTAACGACATAAAAATGACATTTATGTTTAAAATTTGGAGATGATGTAAACTAATGAAATGTGTAAAAGTGGATGAAGTTTATGTCTATAATTTTTTAAATTTTTTTTGAACAATAATTCATATAGTTTTTAAATTTTTTAAGTCCATTTTTTACTTGCTAAAAAATGTTGAAAAATGAGGGTCTTGTCCGCACCAAAAAAGTATATGCAAATAATCTTTTTTTCCTTTGATTTCAAAATATGTCATAGATAAAATGTACAGCTAGCGCAGAAAAGAAGAAAAATTAGTTTTCAATTTATATTTTCTCTGTTATAACTACTCAAAGTCGAACATACCTAAAATCGACAGTTTTCATCTTGCGTCAAATTTCCCCTATCAAATCTACACCATTCAGAAAATAAATTACACACTCTTAAAGATGACTCTCTCCTCTAGTGTTAAATACAAATTTTCAATTTTTTTGATAAGCTTTACTATTTTTTTCTATTTTTGAAGCATCTTGTTCTCAAATGTTAAAATACCTACTTGCAGTATTTTGAAATTATAATATATTAGATCTACTTAAAATACTATAAAAATTATATAATGATAATCTTGACTCTGTGCTCTAAAAAAGGGTATTTTTATATTTGTAAAAAAATATCATTAAAAATAGTAAGAGTTATTGAAACATCATTTTTTTGAATTAATTTTATTTCTTTAGTAATTGTTATAAAACATGCATTTAATAGATATTTCCAATTGGAAAAGGTGAAGAACTTATCTAACTTAGCTAGAATGAATCTAGGTAGACCATATGTTTGATAAAAGATAATTTTAGTTATAAATACTCAAATTTAGCTGTGCTGATAAGTTGTCCTAAAACGTGACACAGCTTTGTGCTTTTACCCGAAAACTATGATATGAAACTATGCAAAAACTATGATCAACTATGAAAGATCTCACAAATCGCCTGTTGCAAGTGCTTAATCCTTCAATCGCCAATTCACCAAAGTAATTGTGCAAATTTGAGTGTTGATAATTATGAAGAGCTGAGCCTTGATTTTATAGAAATCTAGGGCTTGAGGATGCATGAGAAAAGCCATAAATCACTCTTTAATAAACTCATGTTATTTTTTGAGTTATCAGGAAATCAGAGATAATTAACTCACAAAAATCATGCAAAAGCAGTGTTTAACTCAAAATAGAGTTTAGATAAAATTTCAACTCATCATTAGATGTTGAGTTTCAATTTTAAAATTGATTGTTAATTTCTAGTTGCCTGCTTTTCAGATTGTGCATGATTTAATTATAAATTAATTTAAAAAATAAAGTGATTTATTTTCAACTTAACTGATTTTTGAAACAAAATAATTGATTTATGGGTTAATCAATTATTAAATCAAACTTTGTTCAAAAACTATATTATTAAAAATTGACAATTGACATTAATTAATTAAATAAGAATTTAATCAATTAGTCATGAGATTTTTGATTTATTGTCAAAATAAAATAATACAATTTAGGAATAATTTAATTAAATTTAATTAAATAATTAAGTGGCAGTATTAAATCTAATTAATTAAATATTCAGAATATTCAATTAATCAAACTTTAGGATAAATAGGATTTATCGCCAAATAATCATGAATTAAAGATAATTAAGATAAAGTAGGAATATTACTAGGAATATTCCCCAATGCAAAATTTAGGATAAAATCAATTAGGATTCGATAATGTGCAGATGTGCCTTAGGTTAGGACTTTGATGTTGATTTCATTCGAATTGAAGATGTAGGAGGTGAATGAACCTATAGCCCATTTTTGGGGTATTATAGACCCCCCATATCAAAATTTTATTCTGATACATGCATTTTCCCATGATCCAAACCAACCCATATAGTAGTCCCCAACTCATACAAACAACAGACCATATGTAAGACAATGATACAAATTCTGAAACATGTGGGTCCAATAAAGGCATCATGCAAACATATTCTTAGGTGATGAAGTCAGTATCCCCTACCTGCAAAGAAAGTCTCACAACAACGAAAACATCTTGTACACAAGAATTAGCTAGCAATTTATAATCAATAATACCAAGGAAAACATCCACATAAAGTGCTAAAAATGTGTCATTAGGAGTTAGCCAAACAAAAGGCATATCATTAAGAATCAAAATATAAACAAAATATATAATAAATTTAAACATATAAGATTGTAATTTAGATAAAAATTCAATTAAAAAGATTCACATTATATAATTTAAATATCATTTCAATCACCATTTCAAATTAATGAAATCACATACATAAGTATAATACATTGCGATTTAAAAGAATTCACATGTTAACACTCTTTTTCCATACATATTAATGTGTATATGTGTATATCTACTTCTCAAATTAAGTAAAGTTTGCACAAATAAACAATAAAATAAATAACATATATAATAACAGCTTCTAGTGTAGTCAAAATTTAGACCTTAAAATATTTGATTTGGATAGTTGTGTATATAAGAATTATGGTTGAAGTTTGGTTTAATGAATCTATTAAAATAATTAAACACCTTAAATTTTAATTTTTACAATTGACGTGTTAGAAATATGAAAGGTAAATTACAAAATTAGCTTTCCTCTGCCATTGTTTATTAACAAAATATTTCAAAGACTAGTTTGAAATTATATGCTACTGAAAATAAAGAGAATTTTTTTATTGTAGACTATAATGAAATTAAACTTTATTTTGTGAAAACATAGTTGTTGATGTGTTGTTTGCGCTTGCACTTCCATTATCTTTCATGCATATGATTTCCAATGCACACAGGTTCAAAGGTGGTTGCGATACCAACATTATTTTAATTGCTATGAATACCTATCTACAATTGCAAAATTGAAAAAGTTCTTCTCTAGTTGAAACATTGACTAAAGAAGGATGTAGATACCTCATGATTATAAAAAAGTAACATAAATATTAAAGATTGACACTATGAACTTCCAACACTCTTAAACTTTTTAGTAAGAGATTAGAATAAAACATGCAATTTCATTTTGGCGATAAGAACAAAATTTAGGCACAACTTCTTCAAATTTAGAATTGTATGTTGTTGTAGTGTGAGGATGAATCACAATTTTTCACAAACCTAAAAGAATTTTTTGAAAGTGGTAGCTAATTTGAAATGAATGGTTAGAATAAAACTTCTATATAGTTGGTCATAGGAAAAACAAGGCCTCCCTTATTACCACTTTCCTCATAGCCCTTATGCCCAAGGTCAGAGTTCAAACTTGAGGTGTTTTCCTTCGATAATTCACCACCCATTGACCTACCTACTTGCTATTAACATGGATCCATTTGAGTGGTTGTTGGTATGCCACCTATATAAGAAGAAGGTAGCCTTGCCAAAGGAACCCCCTTCCAAGATAGCCCATTCCCATCAGAAGGAACAACTCCTCTAACTTTGGGGGTGGTGGTAGGGCTAACATTTTATTCATGATAATACTTGTACCTTCATTAAGTGATAACAGAATGCCTCCAAATATGGCACTTTTGGTTAGCAGATTTCAAACCCTACCTCATTTGGATGAACCTACCTATAGTAGCCCCTGCAACAATAGAATTCCATGGATTCTTATTCTGCCTAAGGAAGACCATCCCAAAATCAAAGGATGAAAACATGACTCCCTACATGGAAAAACTGCCCCCAACCTTGGGGGCATTGAGAGCCACTACCTATATACCGCCATGAAAATGTTCTCCTCTATGTGGAATACTGAACCTCCAACTTCCCCCATGCTAAAGGAACCCCCAAGGTCATTAAGAATTCTACCAGGCATTGCCAAGAACAAAATTTTTAGGGTGCAAATGTGCTTCTTTATTAAAAAAATTCAAATCTTTTTGCCCACACATAAAATAAAACACCATGTTCATTCATTGCTATGCTAGGTTAGCAACAAGATTTCCTTTTCTCACAATAACATTCTAACGACCAATATTCACTACCTTCGTAACCGCCAATATGTTCCAATCCCAACAATCTTGATTATGCCTATCAAATTTAATATCCATCTTGATTATGCATGTAGTGCAGTGGTTGTTGCTTCTCTTTGTCATAGGAAGATCTTGTGTTCGATTCCCAAAATGGGAGCTTAAATAAATTAATTAATTAATTAAAAATAAAATTTAAAAAAAGAACAAAAATAATTTGAAATGACAATTGCAAGTCAAAGTTTTCCAAAAATTCTAAATGTTGTAATACCCCAAAAATGGGCTATAAGTTCATTAATATCCTACATCTTCAATTCGAACGAAATCGACATCGAAGTCCTAACCTAAGGCACATCTGAACATCATCAAATCTAATTGATTATCTTAAATTTTGCATCGGGGAATATTCCTAGTAATATTCCTAATCATCATAATTATCTTTAATTTTATAATTATTTGGCAATAAATCACATTTATCCTAAAGTTTGATTAATTGAATATTTTCATATTTAATTAATTAGATTTAATATTTGCCACTTAATTGTGTAATTAAATTTAATTATATCTATTATTAATTGTATTATTTAATTTTGACAATAAATCTAATATCATATGAATAATTGATTAAATTCTTATTTAATTAATTAAAGCAAGTTGTCATTATTTAATAATATAGTTTTTAATAAAAGTTTGATTAAATAATTGATTAACCCATAAATCAATTGTTTTATTTTTAAAAGCAGTTAAGTTGAGCATAAATCACTTTATTATTAAATTAATTCATAAATAAAACATGTACAATCATAAAAGCAGACAACTATCAATTATCAATTAAAGCTAAACTCTATTTTGAGTTAAAACTTAGCTTTTGCATGTTTTTGTGAGTTAATTATCTTTTATTTAAAAATAACTCAAAAATCAACCTGAGTTATTTGAGTGATTTATGGCTTTTTCTCATGCACCTCCAAAGCCCTAGATTTCTATAAAAACAAGGCTCGGCTCTTCATAATTCATCTCATATTTTTGCACAATCACGCTGGAGAATTGGAATTGAAGAATCAAAGCTCTTGCGAATCGACATCTTTGTGAGATCAATTTCAATTGCATAGTTTTTATATCATAGCATAGAATTTCATAGTTTTCATATCATTGTTAGATCATTTAGCATTCATTGCATATCAATTTTCAATAGCATTCATAGCATATCAATTTCATCTAGCATAGATTCATATCAAGTTTTCATTCCTTATTGCATCATAAAATCCAAAAAAAAAATAGCTTAATTGCATTCAATCTCATATCTAGATCAATTGCATTCAAATCCTTCATTTAGGTGTTGTCTAGGTCACTGATCTCGATTACAATCTGAGAACATCAATCTCGCACCTATTAGAAGGCAGTAAATCACTTGGTTAGATTAGATTTCAATTTTGCATGATTTTGATTATCACTAACCTTTAATGTTTTACTGAGTGTTGTGTCTACAGATCAGGTAAAATTTTTACACACACATTTCTGGCGCCCACCGTGGGGCAACCCACCTTTGCATGCTGGTTTTGATTTTTTTGGGGAGCTAAAACCCCAAAGTTTCAAAGATTTAATTTTATCTCCCAAACGGCTTAGATTTTTGGTCTGAATTGTTTTTTTATAGATTGGTGACATATCAGGGAAACTTCGATAAAAGTTTTAAAATTTTCTAAAATGTTTTGAATTTTTAATAATTTTTTTTCAATTTTTCATAAAAAATTAATTTTCAGTGAAAATCAGAATATTTTTTGAAAATTTTTATATTTTTGGAAAGCTCTTTAAATTATACAAGGGGTCTATTCTTTGTATTTTAAATTTGGATACAATTTAGTAGCTCAAATAGTCAATTTACAAAAACTGGTCTATTTTGATAAAATGGGTCTCTAGGGCACAAATGAAGAGATTTTTCTAAAATTTTTGTATTTTTGAAAATATCTCTATTTTTTAGCAGGGGTCTCTATTATAAATTTCTATTTTTGTGGCCAAAATCATATCAAAAAAATTAGATCTTGTTGACTAGGTCAAATGCAGTGCAAAAAAATTAAAATTTTGTGATGGGTATGCACTTATTTTTCATATGATTCAATGCATGATATAAGTTGTCATTTGAATTAATTTTTGGTTATTATTGCTCCTAACAATTGATTTTTAGATCTAACCCTAGGGTTTTTATAAGTTGAATATACCTTGCATATCTTGTTTGCTTGTTGGCTTGTTGGAGAGTTCGTAGCTTGCTTGCATAGTAAAGCTCAACAAAAATTGCTAAAAATTAGGTAAAATCTACTAAGCACATTGCAAGGATCCCAGGTATTCTCCTTCATCTAATAAAATTTTGATTTGGGACTTAAAATAAATCTCTCGTGTGTTTAGCTTGGGTGATTCTTTTCATGCTTTTGTTTTACACACTTGCATAATTGATACTAGGTTGTGACCCCTTAAGGATTCATTAAGTAGTCTTAGATACTTGTGATTGATCTTGATTACTATCTTGGGTTATTGGACTCACTAATCCACCGGCCCCTCATTTCCACCCCATGGTTGCAATCTCAGTGCCATAAAGGGGAGGGGTCAACAGGACAGAAGCATTAAGTGTTCCACTTGGCAACCCTTTTGTGCTTTTAGGAACTCACTTGTTTTCTAAGTTGGGGACTCATTTTCAGCTTGTGTGAGGTGTTAAATGTTCCACCTTGTGAACTCATCTCATATTTTCTTTAAGCATTAATTGTTCCTCTTTCTGCTTTTTGGGTACTTTTGGTAGATTTGCTTTCGGGTATATATCTGTGCTCACATAGTAATTAGGCCCTATGAACACTATTCGTGATTATTGAGAGATTAGATTCATAGAGAAATCTTTCTTAATGACAAAATCCTTGTAGGTAGGGAGGATACTTAGTGCGTTTCACATTCAACTTGGTTAGTGTGTCTTCTCTTATTGATCGACACATTCTCTCTTCGGAGAGGTTGATAGATCACATGGGGTTGATATCACTAGCTTTGGTGAATCAAAATTGGTTAGTGTGTCTTCTCTTATTGATTGACACATTCTCTCCCCGGAGAGGTTGATAGATCACATGGAGTTGATATCATAGACCTTGGTGAAACAAACTTTGTCTTAGCGTGTCGGATTCATCTGCTTGCTTTGTTTGGGTTAAAAGTGAAGAGGTGTCAAAACCTTGAATCTGGAGCCAAGTCCCCTTGTGGTATAAATCTGTGAGTCACCTTTAGAGAGGGTTAACCATAGCGGACGATCCCTTCACAGGGAAAACTGCGTTGATGGAACCTCAAGCGGTAATAGCCATTTTCACCATGGTAGTGACAACCGCTATATAAATGTCCTTGTGGAAGAAATCTCCACAGGTATGGTTCATTGTTGGGTTGTCAGATCTCCCTAGCAGCTCTTGAAGATTAAGTTCTCAGACTGTGTCAAAACCCTGGTGCACCAGGATTGGAGTTCACCCCTTTGAATCATAAAAGTTGCAGAGTCAAACCATTACTAAAAACCCTAGAGAGGCCAATTTTTTATTTTCAGGTATATGTGTGTTATTGCAAAACTTTTCAGAACATACACAATTAGTACTCTCAGGGATTAGCACAATTTAGTCACTTGATTGTTCATGCGCAAGGTTACTTTTGCCCTTGTTCATTATTTTTAGACGTGCTTGGAATCACTTGCTTGTTGTTATGCGTGCTTGTTTATCTACTTGGCTATTAAAATCAATCAAATCTGGTATAGCCTTCAAAATCTAGACAGTACAATTTGCAAACAATCCAAAATTGAAGACCTTAAATTTTGCAAAAATTGACGTAAAATCTTTCTGGAGTCAAAATTCATTTCAAGAAGTCAAAAGTCATTTGAGTTTTGTCAACTGTCATTTCAGTATTGCCCATCGGTCGTACGATTGAGAACCCAGTGTCGTATGAGTTTTCAAACTAGCAAATTCAAGAAAGTCAAAACCTTGTTAGCAACTATCGTACGAGTTTTGTCAACTGTCATTTCATTGCTACCCAACTGTCGTACGAGTTTAGCAACTATCGTTTCATAGACTACCCAGTGTCGTACGAGTCTGCAGAGTGTCATTTGGAAAAATTTGAGGGAGTTGTCAGAAATTTTCCAATTGCAAGATATCCAATGTTTCCAGCCTAGTTCCAGAATCTGTCAAAAATATCATTGTGTCAGGAACAGAGCAGTAGCTATTGAGCATTCTACCATTTTCTGAGATTGATCTTTTGAATCCAATCTAGCCTTCTTTTTGATCAATTTGAGTCCTTTTTATCTCGTGTCAAAACCTTGTCATAACAATCAATCTTCAATCAATCTTCAAAAATAGACTAAGTGTTGGGAACTCGTGTCCACTATCTTGTAGGCGATCTATCTCATGCATCTAGGGCACAGTTTCCTTCACCCATGTCTCATCAGATCTTCAAAACTATCATAATCTTGACAAGGTTGCATCATCTGATTTTCTCGAATCAAATTGTTCTTCAGTTGTCTTCGTCCTTTTCTTTTGTTTCATTCAAAGTTAATGGTGGAGACTAGAGCTTCTTCACACAAGAAATCAAAAGAAACATCTTAGAACTTACTTTTGACCAATACCCCGGGTCCAACTCTTGAACAACTCATCAAGTTAGATATCTACAAAGATGATAGTCTCGGTAACTTTCGATTGAAAACTGGTTACATACCTCCTCTATCAACTCACAGAGGTAATCAGCAAACTCCTCCTCAATCTATTCCAGAGAGTCCAAAAACTCCTATCATGTCTCAAGCAGGGATAAAACACGGTTCTCTAGGAGGATCCTAGGGACATCATTCTCAACATAATGCCGACCAAGAACCTACACCCTCTTAAATCCATCGATGTCAGAATGACGATGAATTCAAGAGAATGATGAGGCATTTCTTGAAAGTGGATAGAGAGGCATACTTTTTGCAATTAGCCCAGGAAGGAGCTAAACTTCCTCCTCACTTTAATGTCAAAGATATCATCACGCATGAGGAAGAAACTCTGATGATGGCCATAATGAACCAGCTGCATGCTATGCAGGTCAAAATGAATAAAATTGAGAAAGAGAAAGAACCCAAGGAATTCTCCATGGAGGCCCTTTGTCCTTTCCCTTTTGACAAAGACTTGTATATGCCTCCATTCCCAAAAAGAGTGGAGATGCCAAAGTACGACAAATATGACAGACACTTTGACCCTTAAGATCATGTCAGAGAGTTCTGTACACACTCCATGGAATTCATGCATGAACTGACTTATCTGATGTGTCTTTTTCCTAGATCCTTGGGAGGAGCATCCATTCAGTGGTTTTCAAGATTACCTTCTACGATCAAAAATTTTGAGGAATTAATTAAATTGTTTTATCAACAATATTCCTACAATATTCAACATCCAATTACCATGATCGATATCTGTAACCTCAAGCAATATCCGGGGGAATCATTCCTAACTTTTCTCAAGAGGTGGCGAAAGAAGTTTTCTCTATATGCTAGACCAATTCCCGAAATGGAGAAACTTGAAATCTTTATCAATAACCTTGTTCTAGAGCTCAACTATCCATTACAAATGCAAGATCATGTATCTTTTGATAAAATGTTGGATAATGCAATCAAGATTGAGAAAGTACTTGTCAAGAAAGGAGAAATCACACTTCAAAAGGACAAGTCTAAATCTGGATCTAGCTCAAAAGATAAAAATAAGAGCTGGAATAGAAACAAAAGTATTGTCTCTGATGGTGTTGTTGACACTATTCGCACCCCATCAAAGGCACCAGCCTACAATCTCACCCTTGCCACCAAAGCCATTGAAGCTTCAGAGCAAAAATCTGCTGAACCATCTCTAAAGAAGCCATTCAAACGATGGGATAATAAATGAAAGTTTACTCCCCTGGGAGAATCTTTGGAATCTGCCCTAAGAACCCTAATAGCTGATAACATGATCTCTTTACCACCAATCTGAAACCCTGATCCGGATCCAAAACCATATTGGTGGAAAGATAATGAATTTTGTGCTTTCCATCAGACTAAAGGCCACAAAACTAATGAATGCTTCCACTTGAAGCATACCATTCAAGACTTAATAGATCAAGGGGACATCATGATTGATAATCCTACCAGCAATAATGATCACACAACATTTACAGAACCATTTCCACAACATGGCAAGGGAGTTTCCACTTCTCAGCCTAACATGGGGGCAAAATTCAACTATGCCTACCCTGGAAACAATGCTATCATCAATATGGTTGAACCATGTCTCTCTAAGAGCTGCAATGTCATCATGATTGTATGAAGAGATAGAAATCATTCCTCAGCTAATGCGGTTACCAGATCACAAGCTCAGGCTCATCTGAAAGGACAAACACCAAGTTTATCTAATGTCCCTAAGATACCTTTCAATCTCACATCTGCTTCTAAGTAGAAGGCTGCCTTGAAATCTTCCAATCCAAAGGATACAAGACCTACATCTTACAGCATCATCCAACAACTCCAGCATACCAATGCCAAAATCTCTATGTTTGAGTTACTTCGAATATCTCCAGCTCACAGAGATATCCTAGACAAATCTTTGCTCGGCTCTAATGTTCCTGATGATCTAGATCTAGACAGGTTCCAGACTATGGTTGGTCATCTAACGTCTCCGCAATATATCTCCTTTTTAGAGGAAGATGACAGCTCTTTGAGTCACCCACATAATCAGCCCTTACACATAGAAGTCTTGATCTAGAACCATCGAGTCAAACGTGTGTTGATAGATGGGGGCACAGGCCTCAACATTTTTTCTTACAACTTAATCACACAGTTGGGATTCTCAGAGATGGCTATTGATCCTCGAAAGAAGATCACCATAAAGGCCTATGATGAACAGGAAAGATCTTCTAAAGGCACCATTGTCTTACCCATCTGAGTGGGTCCGGTCATCAAACATACCACATGTCAGGTGCTTGATCTGCCATTGGCTTAGAATATCCTTCTAGGGAGACCCTGGATACATTAAATGCAAGCTATTCCTTCTACGTACCATCAATGCTTGAAATTTCCCTACGAAGGGGTAGAAGTTACTATCCCAGTAGATCTGAGTACAACTTGCAATACATTGAAGGAAAGTGCCGATAAGCTTGTTCCCAATAACAGAGAATCTTCCATCAAGCAACAAAATGTGGCTTCCACATCTAAGATGGAAGACATTGCTAAAGAGATCAATATCAAAGAAAATGGGATGGGAGAATACACTATAGAGCCAGTCTTGTCTCTGACATCTCTCCCAATCTCACCTAAGTCGTATGGACAATCCTTGAAGCAATCTAAATCAGAACCTAAGGAACCTATGGAAGCATACAAAAGAAATTTTGTGGCAGAGCAAGTATCCAAACAAGAATTTGAAGAGGATGAAGCTGTGCTTGCATGGCTATACAAAGATGATTCTGAATCCAAAATTTTTCAACCTAGTGAATCTATAGCACCTACAATCCCTTCTAATTCATATGGTCCAGGGAACAAATTGATAGCCAAGATGGGATATTCTGGTCAAGGACCTCTAGGAATCAGAGGAAAGGGTCTTGTGACACCCATTTCACATATTGGTAGAGCCAACAAAGATACTGGTGGCTTAGGCTTTAAGAAGAAACCCTATCATCTCAAAGGTGGTTGTTCTCATGTCATAGAACAAATTGCACCAGGAGAACCCCTTCTCAAGAAAGAAGAGACAGAACCCTCAGATGATGATTCAGATAGTTCAGAACTCATCCCCTATGAAAAATTGCCTAAAGAGATCAAAGATCTTCTTCATGATAAAGATGATCCTATCAAAAGAATTAATGTAGTAGACACACAAGAACCTACTGTAGCGCAAGAGATGGTTGCACCACAAGAACCAGCCAATCTCGAAGGCAATCAAACTGATCAAGAAGAAGGGGGTAGTTATTCTGACACTGATTCCCATGAATATGAATTCAAGTCAGAGACTAAGGGTAATCCTTCTTGGGGTATTCATCCTGATTTCACACATTTTCTAAGATTTCCTAGAGATCCTGAATCAGAAGCTGAGTCAAATGACTATGAATGGGGTGCCATTCCAGAAGAAAATGAGCTTATAACAGAGAAATATATTGATGTTATTCACCAATATGTATCTCAACCCAACGTAGGTCTAGAGTGAAACAATGAACTTAACGTGTCTGATCCACCTATGGCTGAAGAGGATTCCCATGATAACATTGAGCCTATTCACGAGTTAAACATTTTGAGCTGTAATATCACCTTTGAACTTGAGCATCAGGTTAGGACCAATGATGACATATCCATGTCTGTGAACACCATATCCCAAGCCTTTCCTGCTTTGACTATCCAATGCCCTGATCTTATCGACCAAACTTCCACAAACCCAAACCATGGTATTTATACCTTCCTAAATGACTATGCCCTTGCTTGTTACGTCAATGCAATCAAGCCTATGAGGACTTCCATCAGCAAATTGAGCATCGGCATGACCGAGTCGGACATCAAATATCTTAGTCAAAAAAATAAAAATAAAAAGAAAAAGAGTTCTGAGGGTGAAAACCACTTTGTGGCGGTCTCAGAAACTACAAAAGTAAAAATAAAAGACGTATCTAAAGGTGAAAACCTCTCTGAGGTGCCTGCAGATGAGATATTTGATGTCCTTCTGATTCATTTACAGGATAGATCTCCAGTTCTGATTGAGCCCACTCAATCCATCAATTTGGGTACAACAGAGGAACCACAATTAGTACATGTAGCACAATCCTTATCAGAAGAAGAGAAATAGAAATTCACTACATTCTTATCAGAAAAAAAGATCAATTTTGCATGGAAATATTCAGATATGCCAGGATTGGATCCCAATCTCATTATGCACCATCTATCCATTGCTCCTGGAGTAAAACCAATCAAGCAAAAATTGAGAAAGATGCATCCTCATGTTGCACTCTTAGTCAAAGCAGAACTAGAAAAACTCCTAAAAGCTGGATTCATCCGTGTCATAGACTATGCTGAGTGGATATCCAACATTGTACCTATTTCAAAACTAGATGGTTCAATCAGAGTGTGCACGAACTTTAGAGATGTGAACAGAGCATGCCCTAAGGATGATTTTCCACTACCTAACATTGATATGATAGTGGACATGACTGTGGGCTATGAAATGTATTCCCTTATGGATGGTTTTTCTGGATACAACCAAATCAAAATTGCTCTAGAAGACCAAGAGAAAACTACATTCACATGTGTGTGGGGAACCTTCTGTTGGAATGTTATGCCATTCGGACTCAAAAATGCAGGAGCTACATACCAAAGAGCAATGACATCTATTTTTCATGATATGATGCATAGAACAATGGAGGATTATGTTGATGACACATTAGCAAAATCTATGATCAGGACTGAACATCTAAAGGACTTGAGCATGATCCTAGACAGAATGGAATAGTTTAGTATCTGACTAAATCCTAAGAAGTGTGCTTTTGGTGTCACTTCTGGAAAGCTCTTAGGATACATAGTTTCAAAGAAAGGCATTGAAGTTGATCCGGCTAAAGTCAAGGCTATAATAGGGATGCAACCTCCCACAAATATCAGTCAAATGAGGACGTTGCAAGGCAGAGTTCAATCTATCAGAAGATTCATATCACAGCTAGCGGACATATCACAGCCTTTTACAAAAACATTACATAAAGGTGTGACCTTTGCATGGAATGAAGAATGCGAGAACAACTTTAACCATATCAAGAAGTATCTATCAAATCTGCCTATATTGATGCCTTCTATTCATGGGAAGCTATTAATATTATATGTCTCCGCAATAGATACATCACTGGGGGCATTACTAGCACAACATGATGAGAACAAGAAGGAAAGAGCCATCTACTATATCAGCAGAACTTTAGTGGCCTATGAGAAGAACTACTCAATGATAGAGAAGGCATGTCTAGCTGTGATCTTTGCATCGTAGAAACTGAGACACTACATGTTAGCTCATACTACTCATTTGGTAGCTAAAATTGATCCACTGAAATATCTCCTAAGCAAAGCTGCCCTCACAGGTAGACTAGCTAAATGGGTCATGCTCTTGAGCGAATTTGACATTGAATATGTTGAAAGAAAAGCTATCAAAGGACAGGTCATTGCTGATCAATTAGCTAAAGCACCACTGTTTGATGATACACCCATGCAAATGGAATTTCCTAATTCCTCTATCATGCACCTCTCTTCTAGAGCATGGCGGTTATTCTTTGATGGCTCCTACACACAGAATGGATCTGGAGAAGGCATATTGTTCATCACTCCTCAAGGATACTCGATACCCAAAGCATTCAGACTAAAGTTTCCTTGCACAAACAATATTGCTAAATATGAGGCACTTCTCAATGGTACAAAAATGGCAATACAGTGGAGAGTTACAGAGATGCACATCCATGGAGACTCACAATTGGTTATCCACCAAGTCAATGATGTGTACCAAACCAAAGATGAAAAGCTCATTCCTTACAAGAGAATGGTAGATGATTTAAAGAAATACTTCATCTCTATCACATTTGAGCAAATACCCAGAATGGAGAATAAGGTTGCCGATGCAATGGTGACACTATCTACTCTCTTATAGTAGCCCGAACATGAGCTACCCTATGAGTTCCTAGTGGAAGCCCTATCCTATCCTGCATATGACTCCCCTGAAACCCGCATGATCTGCACTATTGTAGGTTATGATTCATCCCGCTACAAAAATTTGTTCTCCTATCTCCACGACCAAATCATCCCTGAGTCCTTTAACCATTTTGAGAAATGAAACCTTATCTGATCCACATCCCGATATGTCATCATTGGTAATGACCTGTACAAATGAGGTCTAGATGGTACACTACTTAGATGTTTAGAATGGGAAGAGTCTCAACGTGCATTAGAGGAAGTCCACGAAGGTATATGTGGGTCACACTCGAACGGTTTAACGTTAGCTCATAAACTTATTAGGGCTAGGTACTATTGGCCCGAAATGGAGAAAGAGGCTATTAAATTTGCTAAAAACTGTCAACAGTGTCAAGTACATGGCAACTTGATTCATGCTCCAGGGAGAGATCTAATTCCCTTTACTACACAATGGCCTTTTCAACAATGGGCATTTGATCTCATAGGCGCTATCCATCCGCACTCTTCTAATGGACATACCCATATAATCATAGCTACAGATTATTTTACAAAATGGGTAGAAGCAGTTCCTCTAACACAAGCAATGGGGAAATAGATCTCTATGTTCATCCTGAACTACATCATTTGCAGATATGGGATCCCTCATTCCATAGTCATAGACAATGGGGGACAATTCAAAAACAAGGACCTAGATGACTTATGTGCCAAATTCAAGATTACTCAACATTGGTCATCTATCTACTATCCTGAAGGGAATGGACAAGCTGAAGCTTCAAACAAAAATCTCTTGAAAATCTTGCACAGAATAGTGAATAAAACAGGAAGAGACTGGCATCTCATGATCAATCCAGCTCTCTAGGCATACAGAACTAGTATCAGAATGCCTACAGGGGCTACACCTTTTGCTTTAGTTTATGGGTCTGAAGCGGTACTACCTATTGAGGTTGAAATCCCATCACTCAGAATCAAAATGCATGGACTTGTCACTGATGAAGACTACAGAGTGTCTAGGTTACAAGAACTTGAATTACTAGATGAGTGCAGACAAGTAGCGTATGATCATCTCAGAGTGTATTAGAAAAGAATGTCTAGAGGCTACAACAAGAAAGTCAGACACAGAGAATTTCAGGTTGGTGATCTAGTGTTGAGAGAAAATCTTAAAAATCAATCACATCGAGAACGCAAGGGGAAGTTCGAACCCAATTGGCTGGGTCCCTTTGTTATCACTGCTACTTTTGGCTATGGTGCCTATCAACTCTCAATGACTGAAGGAGAATAGCTCTGAGAGCCAATCAACGTTCTCCATCTGAAGAAATTCTATGCCTAAGGCATTCAGTGCTTGGTAAATGTCCTGAAAAAATCTTAAAAATTGGAAAAAGTCCTGAAAAAATGAACATCTTGGTGAAAACCTAGCAATAAGCGCCTTGATGATTCACAAAAAATATCAAAAAATATCAAAAATTCAAAAAAATCAAAAAATATCAAAAATTAAAAAAAATTAAAAAATATCAAAAGTACAAAAAAATTGAAAAAATGAAAAATACAAAAAAAATGAAAAAAAGAAAAAGTGCCTTGGTGAAAACCTGGAAACAGGCGCCTTGGTAGAAAAAATAGAATCTCTACCAAGATGGTGAAAACCTGGCAAACAGGCGCCACTTGTTTCAAAATGCTCCATCTATCAGTGCAATCTTGGTCTTTCCCAGCTTTCCGTCTGCTTTAGTCTGTATATATCCTTGTTTCGATAAGTCAGTTTGTACACCAACCAGCTCAAGCGTCTGTATCCTATCAATGTTCAAACTTGGGGGCGATAAATGTCATATCCTATGGTCTCCCATGTATCTTAGATGGATCATATCTAGTCAAAGCCCTTTGAAGCTTCATGTGAGTTAGTCAGTCAGTCTTGTCTCCAGAAAGGATTTTGCATCTACAATAACGCAGTCAAACATCAAAACTCAACTGAAAACAATCTATGCTTTTACATGCTTTTATCTCCTTGTATGCTTACTGATTCACATTGAGATTTTTGCATATTGTGTCCCTGCAAGCTCTTCGATGATGTCCTTTACAGGATTTAGAGAGTGATGACTGGGGGCATAATCTTTTCTTTGTCTTCTGCTTGTATGTGAAAATCTAACAACTTTGGAAATTTCGGATTGAAATGGTGTCTGACTATAAGAGCCTCTATCTTGAATTGGATGGCCATACGTACCTCGACCATTGATACCCAGACAATTCAAGGAAGTTTGATCTAACTATTGTCTTTTTGAGTAAGTTCTTTCTCCTACTGTGGAACGCAATCTTGCCTAAGGATGTGAATGATAAAGGGTCACTACGGGTAATTCACATTGGATTTAGAATGATCTCTTGATTGTTTGATGTGTTTGAAACATAAGGCGTACTCAGGTCATCATGACATTTATGTTTTGATGCTTGTAAAAATTGCTATATCAAAATGGACATGATATTCAGGTCATCCTGGCGTTTATGCCTTGGTACTTATATCTAATCTGACATTCCAAAAATAAAATCAATATTCATATGTCCATGGTTGTTTGACCAGTGGGTGTTGTATTGATTCTTGCGCATACAAATTGATATTCATATGTCTATGGTTTCATGGCTAGTGGGCATTGTATTGATTTATCGGGTTACCTAAAAGTTCAATGATGATAACAAATCGACACATGATCAGTGAGTAGGTCCTAGGTCTTAGGTTGCATTTCATTTTGCATGTCTCTTTGCATTTTTCATCTTTGCATGATCTCACAATGGCTAAATAAACTTCGAAGCTTAAATGATTCTCCACTTGTCTCTTTAAATCTAACAAGAGCTGAATCTCACACAAAGGTTCCTCCAATGAAATAGCAAGTAGAATCCTTTTTTTCGGGATCAAAATCAAAATATGAGATCATTCATATTGTCAACTACTTGCATAATCGACCTTCAATCATCACATAAATCTAGAATTCAACTTAATTGATTATCTTCCATCAAACTATCAAAATTTCAACTTGGTCAACTATGGTCACCTCATGGTTTAACCTAGTCAAATTTAGTCTTTTGGACCTCCAAACGATGCAGAATGCATTCTCGAACGTATATAACCACTTCTCAAATCAATTAACATGCTTCTAAACTATAATGCTGACTTTTCTTGTCAGATTTCAATTTTAATCCCGAAGGGGGCATGGTATTGCACATCATTCAAAGTCTGTAAATCAAATTCTATCAATATCTTTCATCAGTGATTAAGACAAACAATCACGTCTAGTTACTGATTCATCAAAAGTCCTCATCGCTCGGGGCAAATCTATCATCACTTGGGGCATATCAGATTCATCAAGATCCATATCAATCTGGTATTCTCCTAATCTTGTAAATTGTATCAGTTTTTTGCAACCATCAGATCATAGTGTTCTTTCCTTGGTTCTTCGGCAACTAAAAGGTTCGGATGTGATACCTGCTAGTTCTGCTAAGACAATCAAGTCTAGAACGGGTCACTCACTTCTTATCAATCCTAAGGTTTAGAATCAGGCATTTTGACACTTTTTCGCAATCATAGGTTCATTTGCTGCTATAGTGAACATTATCTTTGGTCATTCAGGACCTATTATCTCCATATCAATTCAATATCAATCAGCTTCTATCTCATATCAATTATCAATTTCAAACATTAGTTTCATATCTCTATCAAACATAGACTATCTTTGAACCACTGCGCTTCGCACAGTAATTCAAAGAGGGGCAAAATGTAATACCCCAAAAATGGGCTATAAGTTCATTAATATCCTACATCTTCAATTCGAACGAAATTGACATCGAAGTCCTAACCTAAGGCACATCTGAACATCATCAAATCTAATTGATTATCTTAAATTTTGCATCGGGGAATATTCCTAGTAATATTCCTAATCATCATAATTATCTTTAATTTTATAATTATTTGGCAATAAATCACATTTATCCTAAAGTTTGATTAATTGAATATTTTCATATTTAATTAATTAGATTTAATATTTGCCACTTAATTGTGTAATTAAATTTAATTATATCTATTATTAATTGTATTATTTAATTTTGACAATAAATCTAATATCATATGAATAATTGATTAAGTTCTTATTTAATTAATTAAAGCAAGTTGTCATTATTTAATAATATAGTTTTTAATAAAAGTTTGATTAAATAATTGATTAACCCATAAATCAATTGTTTTATTTTTAAAAGCAGTTAAGTTGAGCATAAATCACTTTATTATTAAATTAATTCATAAATAAAACATGTACAATCATAAAAGCAGACAACTATCAATTATCAATTAAAGCTAAACTCTATTTTGAGTTAAAACTTAGCTTTTGCATGTTTTTGTGAGTTAATTATCCTTTATTTAAAAATAACTCAAAAATCAACCTGAGTTATTTGAGTGATTTATGGCTTTTTCTCATGCACCTCGAAAGCCCTGGATTTCTATAAAAACAAGGCTCAACTCTTCATAATTCATCTCATATTTTTGCACAATCACGCTGGAGAATTGGAATTGAAGAATCAAAGCTCTTGCGAATTGACATCTTTGTGAGATCAATTTCAATTGCATAGTTTTTATATCATAGCATAGAATTTCATAGTTTTCATATCATTGTTAGAATCTTCATTGTTAGATCATTTAGCATTCATTGCATATCAATTTTCAATAGCATTCATAGCATATCAATTTCATCTAGCATAGATTCATATCAAGTTTTCATTCCTTATTGCATCATAAAATCCAAAAAAAAAATAGCTTAATTGCATTCAATCTCATATCTAGATCAATTGCATTCAAATCCTTCATTTAGGTGTCGTCTAGGTCACTGATCTCGATTACAATCTGAGAACATCAATCTCGCACCTATTAGAAGGCAGTAAATCGCTTGGTTAGATTAGATTTCAATTTTGCATGATTTTGATTATCACTAACCTCTAATGTTTTACTGAGTGTTGTGTCTACAGATCAGGTACAATTTTCACACACACAAATGTTTACATCGAAATTTGTTTCCGTTGTAAGAAGTCTCTTTGCTTAATATGTAAAACTTATTGAAGAAGTTTGTGTTACTTGAAATGAGCCACCTAAATTTGTAAGTTTAGAATGTGTTGTTTAAGTCAGATTGCATTTGATAGGGAAGAAACTTAATGGAGATACCAAATCTACCCAAAAGAACACTATTACATAAATAGAGTTAAAAGTAAATAAAATATGTTATTTAATAAAATAAACGCTTCTCTTATGTGGCCTATATTGGTATCAAAATGGCTAATGATAAGGAAATGAAAAAGATTTGGCTAGAAAGTAATTCCTTTAGCATTATCAATTGCTTGACCAAAAGGGTCCCCCCAAGCTGGGCCATTAAAAATATTAACAAGGATTGCAAATATATGTTGATTTTTTTTAGGAGTTTAAAATCTCCTATGTTTTTTCGTGAGGGTAACTATGCCATCAACATGCTGGCTAATGTCAATGTCATGTCTCAACAAATATTAAATTGGGATATTAATGATCATATCCTCGTAGATATTCAAATGGTCATACCCAATTATGTTGGGGAATGTTAATTTGCATCCATTCTTATAAATGATGTCTTTATGCGTGGGAAATGGATTCCTTTCGATGATTTCATTTATGATTAACGTCCAAAGAATTTTGGAAACCATTCTTCTAGTTATTTATTTTGGTGGCCCCGCTTTCCAGATTGTACAGGTTGGTTATTCTGGTAAAATGAGGGGATACTGTAATAGATTGGAGCCCATAGTGTATGGAAAATGGAAAAGAATTGACATGGTGTGGAGTGAGCTTTCTGCGGAAGACTTGAATTGTTACATGGTAAAAGCACAATAGGCTTTCACACTTTTATAAAGGAAAAGGCTAAGCACACTAAAACTGTTCAACTTCAAGGGCATAAAAGTGATATTTCTTTTGAGAATTTGAAGATGATGTAAACTGATGAAATGTGTAAAACTAGATGAAGTTTATGCCTATAATTTATTTTTTTAAATTAATCAAGAATGATATATTTTTTAATTTTTAAAGTTTATTTTTCATTTGCTGAAAAATATTGCAAATTAGGGGGTCTACTTACCGCCAAAAAACTATAAGTAAAAAAACATTTTTTTCCTCCGATTTCATAATATGTTTTAGATGACGTGTGTATCTAGTGTAATAAAAAAGAAAGAACTATTTTCAATCTACATTTTGTCCGTTATAACTATTCAAAGATTAACTTATCTGAAATTGATAGTTTTTGTCTCTCACCTTTTTCCCCTATCAAATCTACACCAAACAAAACAAAATTACATATTCTTGAAGATGACTCTCTCCTCTAGTGTTGTATATAATTTTTATTTTATTTTATTTGATTTAGTACTTTTTTAATTTTCCAAATCAATGTCTCCTCTAAACTTAATATACTTACTTACAATATTTAGTATATTTGATCAACTTTTTAGAATCAAAATACTATAAAATTTATATGTCCCAAATCTTGATTCTGAGCTCTACAAAAGGGTATTTTAAATTTTTTAAATATTTTGATTTTTCATAGAGAAAGAAGTTAGAGAAGTTGAAACTTTTGCAATTCTGTATATTTTTGGGGTTTGACTTTCAAATGGCATGCCACATCGGATGGCTTGGCCGAGTGGGATTTGTGCCAAATCCTACTCGACCGAGGTCTAGGAGGAGTCGACACTTGCATGAGCAGTCATGTGAGAGACCCAACCCTTCAACCGCATATATAATAAAGTTAATTTTAAAAAAAAAAATTCAAACGCGAAAATCAGTTTTAATTTAAAAAGTGAAGTGATTTATGGCGTTCAAAAGTGACATTTTTTGTGAAGGAATATGAGAGCTAAATGCCCGTGAACCCACAACGTTTGAATCTTCATCCTTCCTAGCCTCTCCCGCTCATGCAAATATTCCACCTCTACTCTCCATTCGAAAACACCCCTCTAAAAACTAGGGAAAAATGTTGACTATATGATATTATTGGTAAAAAAATAGTGTTAAACACAAAAAAATTAACATGTAATAATCACTATCCAAACTATTTCAAAGATTGTGTCCTCCCATCTTATCAATCAATTTAAAATTAGAATGAGTGTCGATTTACTTTGTTGTATTGTTATTATTTTTATTTTGTTTTTGCTTCAATAATAAACTCGTATATACAATTAAAATGCCACTCCACATAATAATATCTATTATTGATAATTATTTCACAAATTGAAATTGGAAATTGATAAAATATATAAGGACAAATATTTTGAGATATTAGATAAGTAGCTAAAATTTCCATGTAAATTTAAGTTATAAAATATATTTGAAGTAATTTAATTAAGGTTTAAAGATTTGAAAATTTGTGAAATTTATAAAAAATGTCTTGAAATTAGTAAAAAAAATTTCTCACTGTGGATTATTTTTATGATTATAGAAGTAATTTGTGGAATGGATTTTAGAATTGTGGGCGTGAGTTTGAATGTGTATATAATCTTTACAAATTTATGAATTCTCTATTAATTTTCCTTTATCCTATGTGCCTATATAATTATTGTCTTATGAGAGTAAATTAATTTACATGAGGTGGGGGGAAAATGTTATAGATTACATGGAACTTTCACAGGGACCAGTAGGTATGGAGTGGAAGTGGAAGGAGGTGGCCCTAAGGAAGGTCTAATGCGTGAACATAAAAGACTCATGGAAGAAGTCTTTAAATTGAGAAAAGTGTATTGACTGAAAAGGTAGATAGAGTAATTTGTTGTGCGACAGTATTTGGTAGGTATTCAGTTAAGTTAGGCTATAATATTTTGGACTTGAACATGGATGATCAGTTTGTTTCCAAGGACCTCTGTTGGCATAAAGATTGTTTGCCAAAGGTAGGCTCCTTTTCATGACTAGCAGTGAAAGGGAAAATTTTAACTCAGGAAAGATGGAAAAGGTTTGGGTTTGCTGGTACTTCAAGGTGTGTGATGTGTAAGAAAAATGAAGAGACTGTGGATCATCTCTTAGTCCAATGCCCAATTGCAAGGTACTATTAAGATCATTTTCAAAAGAAACTAGGATGGTCAGGAGCAAGGGAAAAAACAATAAATTTTTTTTGAGTGTTGGCTGAGAATTGGTGTTAAGACAACACTTTCAAATATTTGGAAGGTGTGTCCATCCCTAGTGATTTTGGAGATATGGGAGGAATGAAACAAGAGTTTATTTCAAGAGCTAAATGAGCCATTGAAAAGACTTTTGGGAATGATTGATCAGGGTATTGAGGAGGTAATGAGAGTGGTTGCTTCAAGGACTCAAGGAAATAAAATCTTCTAATACCTTATAATGATAAGGATAGGCTAATTTATACGAGTTGGTCTGAGATTAAGATTAGATCAAGGACAAGGGAGATGGTGGTGTGTGGAAAGAAGAAGGTAGTGAAAAAGGTGGAGTGGAAATGCCTAGAACATGGATGGTTTAAGGAAAATTTTGATTGGGTTGTAAAAATGAATCCAGACTCATCAAGAGAAGGGGCCATCATCAGATATTGTAATGGTAATGTTGTAGCATGTGCAACAATAAGATTAAGGGAGAGAACTAATAATGTGGCTTAGGCTTCTGCAATGATATTAGCAATAGGTTTAGCAAAACAACTTGATATAAGGAATCTACATTTGGAGGGAGACATTGTTAATTGTCCAAGCAATTTCATAACTCTGAATTAGTGCATTTCATTTACAAAATTATATTTGGTGGATTAGGAAAGATCTAGAGGGGTTTGAGAATTTTAAAATAACACATAAAGGCGACATGGTAATATTGATGCAGATAAACTCTCAAAATGAGCACTTGATTTTGAAGACATTGGATACTGTTGAGTTAAGATGTTTCATGGTAACGACTATGAAAGCTATGTGGAGAAGAATCAAATTTAAAAATCTTATTCAAATTAATTAATGGTTGGTAATGATGTTGATAACTTTAAAGCAGTTTTTTACTAAGCCTTTAGGTGGTGGATAGATGGATTTCGACAAGGATTTGATGATGTCAATTGAGGTCATGGTGCATGGTTAGAATGAAGCAAGGGTGGCTTGGTTAGTTTTTAATAATTTCTTATTTGGATTGCATTTATGGATTGGTAAGGGAGTGCATCTATTAGGACTTGCATGATTTTATAGCTTTTTAATTGTCGAGTATATTGCTTAGAGATTCACAAGGCAACAGTGGTGGAGTTTTGAGAAAGGGTGGAGGTTTGCAATCTGAAATACTAGTGTGTAGACGCAACTCTATTTTCAGAACGGAGGCCACTTTTACTTTCAAAACAAAGCTTCAACAGACAACTTTATTTGGCCCAGTTGAAGATCATAGGCTAAAACTATTGTTGAAGTGCCCAACAAAGGCTTTTGTTAGGGTTGTGTAAAAAACACTTGGAGATATTTTTCAAAATGCCACTCACAAGTGGAAATTAAATTTAGACATCGCTACAATGTTGATGGCATGGGGATTGGAATTGGGAGAACTAGAGGACGAAGTGAAATCGGTGATGGACTTGCTATTCAAGAAGGAGTTAATTGTGGGTTTGGAATCCTTGTTAGAATGGGTGTGGCCTGGGTTTACATTCAACTACACTGAATGCTATGATGATCCAAATGAGGCAAGACATTTGGGAATTATCCCCTTTGTGAGGTGGCCGAATAGAATAAATCAAATCCTCTATATTGAAGAAATTAGGGTAGAGTGACTAAAAATGAAATATGATATTAAAGAAGCACATGAATGGAGTGAAAGAGTGAGAGCATGAGTACTTGTTGTGGTGCCCAAGTGGAAGCGCTCTGCTAGGAGGAGGAAGATGCATTTTTTTTTTCCCTCTATGTTGATGAAGTTGAAGCTCGAAGGGATTGGGCTATGACAGTTTTTGGAAGGTTACAAGTCAATTTTGGGGAAGTCCTAAAGTGTGGTTTATTGGGGTCATGATTGTTTGAAATGATAATATTTGAGGAACGATTTTGACGACACTCTGTGAAGAATAAATTATGAAGCTGGAAGCGTGGATGATGTTTAGAGTAGATGTGCAAACAAACATACTATGGTTTTGGTTTGTGTGCAGTTACAGATCCAGGTAGTGTTTAAGGAGTTAGAGAATGATGAATAGATTCTGATGTTATACTTTTTTTAAAATATAGTTAAAATTGTAAGAAGGAAATAGTTTGGATAGGTTGAAGTTGTTATATGGGCTAGATGAAGTTTGGTGTTAGGTGCTTTATGCAAAATATATATGTTGTAATGCTTTTCAAATATATTTTAATAAAATATAATCTTACCGAGCAAAAATAAATAAATAATGTTACATGCATAAAATAAATATAGGTGTACCCTATTAATTTTAATTATGCATGAATTATACTAATTACTTTTGACTATTTGATTAGATGTTTAAATGGTATCGACTAATGTGGTGTTATTATAACATTTTAAAAAAATTCAAAATTATTGGAGAGGGCCATCTTTATTGAAAGGGTATTTTGATAGTGGACAATAGTTTTTGGAAGAAATATGAATACATTGGTACTATCCATGTATAGATTCAATATTCTACAACACTCGACACTTTTTGGAGAAGTTTCTCATTATGAAAGGGCATCAATCTTTATGTTAATATTTTTCATAGCTTTACTAGTTGTAGGAGTAATTAAATAATTAAATATTTAAGTTGTAAAAAAAATTATTTGAAAAGATACTAGTTAAGAGAATTTGGAGTGAAAAGGTGAATATTTAATTAAGATTAATTTTAATTATTTGTAAAGGTGGATACAAAAAAATAGGAAAAAAAAGATCACTCCATTGATTATTGGTTTTTGGAAATCCTTGTTTGTAGAGCTTTGGTTCAACTTTTATTTTGATGATGAAAATCTTCTCAAGTTATTAGAGAATAAAAAAATAGGTTCTTACTATTGGTTTTGTATAAAAGTCAATTTTGTACTTACATGGAATAGATTATACATTATTTCAATGTCCAATTATAAGACATTTCTATCATATTAAATTATTCAATATCTATCAATAGAATTTATTCTTATGGAAGTTTCTTCTCATTATAGTTATGACCTTGGCAAGACCAACCATTCATTGTTTTATATTCAAGAAGGCCATAAAATCTTTATTATTTTCAATTGTGGTGTATAAGATAAAAAGTGAATTATTGATTATTTATACTATTATTAGGACTCTAAAATCCTAGACATGCCATCTTAAAAGGTACTCTTAATTATAGAAACATCATGCACGCGTTCAAGGAGGATCACAACTATTGTGAGGGAATAAGAGGGGTTGAATCAAGTTTCCACTACTTTCAGTGGTCAAAAAGTTAAAAATAGGGAAGTTATGCGATCGTATGAGGGGTGTGGGACATTTACAAGGGTGATATTAGTTTAAATTTACAAAAAGGTGTTCATTATTTATCACAACATTTGTGGATGTTTCCAAATGCTATTTTGGAGGATCATCATTATGATTTGAAGTATTAACTAATAGTTATAGCCACAAGGAAGTCAAGAAGAAGCTTATTATGTATAAAAAATGATACTGTTTTATTAAGGTGTCTCAATATTATATATTTTCATATTTGACAATCAAAGTTTTGTATTTATTTATAGTTATATATATTATATTATCAAAATACTTATAGCTGATATATTACTTACTATATTATAATTTTTTTGGATTCTTTCATAGATAAATTTATTTTGAAATATCAATGTTTTTTACATTGTTCTTGTAAAAAAATCTAGTTATACATAGCTTCTTTTGTTGTCATTTTATCAAACAAGTACCAAATATACACACCAAAAAAATAAATTAGTAGAACTTCTTAAAAAAAGTTCTTCAAACATACTAGTGGTCCCACAATAGCGTGTCCTATTTTTTTTTTTAGGAATTTGAAGATAATATAAACTATTGATTTTTAGAATTTTGTCTCTATATTCTAAACATATATATTTTTAAAATTTTGGAATTGATTTGTATCCATTTTTTCATTCCTTCGAAAAGTAATTTCTATTAACAAAAAAAAAACATTTTAAAGAGTGACATTCATTTAGTTGAGCATAATTTTTTTTGCTACAAAGGATAAAAATGTAATTCTTTCGAATTTAGGTTTGTAACAATGATATCTGCTATATCCAATTAGTGTCATTTGATTTGGTTGAATAGTTGATAGTTTATTAAGTTTTAAAGTGACATTAACTATAATTTAGACACAAGTTCATTTAGTGGCCCCTAACTTGTTCTCTATATATCGAAATTCATTTTTTCTTTTTCTGTTTTAGAAAGACAACATAAATACCTATATATTTTTACTATTTTTCCATAAACATTGAACAAAGAAGTTGTTATATGGTCAAAAACCTATGTTTAATAAAAACTAAAAATGCAAAGTCATAATAAACTCAATATATATTAAAATCATATTCACAGAATAATTTAAGTCTATATAGATTAATTTGACCTTAATTTTTTATATTATTAAATCAATGGAGATAAACATTTTTAAATATTAAACGACTACAATTAAATATTTGAGGTAAGTTATATAAGATGTAAGAAAATTCTGCTTAGATTTTAAAGTTCCAAAATTTGTGGAATTTAGAGAAATGTTATAGAATTAGAAAAAATCTGTGGTATGTATGCATTATATTATAATAACATTTGTGTATTGTATCTTTAATCTTAAATTATTTTTGCATCAACTCATTATTATAGCTTGTTCTTTTCATCAAGATCTTATGTGTTAGTATACAAACCTATTTAAAATTTACATGATATGAATTTTTTTTGAGTGATCACAAGCATTGGCATGCAAGAAGAGCACATATTAAGGTTGTTTGTGGCTCTAGGAGGATTGTTTTTTATTGTAGGAAAAAATAAGTTTTAAAGGGGACCCAAAACCCCATACAAGTAGAGAATAAAAGTATTAACGTTTAAGCATACTAAAGAGAAACAGGACTGGGACCCAGTCCACCATAACCAAACCCAGCAGAAAAAACCACAAAACCAAACACCAGCAAGAAAAAAACTACCAGGGAGAACAAAAAAAAAGGCCAACACCAGGAACCCAGGGAACTAAGCAAACTCTTTACGAGTTTCATCCACTTCCTTCTTCGCCTCAGAGATCTTTTTTATGGTAGCATTGAAGTTGGAGAGCTCCTGAATTCTTTCTTGGATCTTTCTAGGAGGATTGTTAGTTGCTTCCTTGCTTCTAGTTTATGATCTTAAGTGGGTTTCAAATCATAGGCCAAATTTTCTTAGCACATAAATAGCTTAGAAAATTGTTTTCATTGTAGAGTCGATGACAGTGAGTTAAATCTTGACTTGGTCTAGATATAGAGGAGGTGTTAAATTTGACTTGGTCTAGATATAAAGGAGGTGCCTATTCCACGTTGGAAGCAAATGTCTATATTTAAGCACAATTAAAATGATATAAAAGTTGGTTTGATTAAGAAACTAAAGAGTGATAAAATTATCTTAAATGCATCTATTTAAAATAGTGGAGAGATATCAATTTGGAATTGTATTATTTATTTTAAAATTATTTTATTTTCTACATATAATAAATTTTGTGTGTTTTGATTAGATAAAGTGGAAGAAGAAACAACTCTCACTAGTAGGTGAGAAAGCCCAACAAAAGGCTAGCACTAAACCCAAATTAGAACCAACAAACAAAAACAACAAGAAAAGGAACCAAAAGACAAAAATATTTTATGTATTATTTTGATTAAGTAAAATGAGGTTTTGAAAGGACCCAAAACCTTGAACAAAGAGCATTGAAAGATCACAAAACAACAGTGGAACACCACCCAACAAACTATAGGAACAAACCATAGTTCCTAACAAAGGGACCAAAAATCAGCCCATCTAAACACAACAAAGGACCATCAAGATTTACATTTTGGCCCATCCTTATGAGAACGTAAAGACATATCAAATGAAGGTTTGAAGAATTTGACTTTTTTTTCCTTTAACTGATGTCCATCCATCCTCCACCTTCTCAACATCCTTTTGCCAATCCAAAGATAAACCTGAAGAGCCCCCTAAAGGGCAAGCAACATCAGAAAACACAGAAGGAACAGGGGTAGCACCACCACCAACCCCCAAAACCCTTCCAGGTGAAACATGAGCATCAAAACCCACAACAGTAGGAGCAAGGACAGCTGAACCAAAGATAGCCTCAATGTTCTGGACAGAGACAACAGCAACAGAAGGGGCAACATTAACATCCCAAACCAAAGTCACCTCTAAGACAACATCTGTAGCATCCAAGATAGCATCAGTAGAATCAGGCACTATATGATCAGTCTGAGGAGAGAAATAAACCACATCCCCATCCTTGGAAACTTTTCAAACTGTATAATGATGGTTAGAAACCCCCAACCACCAAGAAGGTGATTTCTTTGATCTAACCTTATCAGAAGAACATCGTGCTACAAGATGGCCAGTTTTGTGACATTTCCTGCATCTAAAAAGAATACCCTCATAATCAAAGCTCTGAGTCCAAGATCCCTTTGAAGAAGCCAAAGTAATCTTCTCTGGGAGACTCTTAGAAACATCAACCTCCAAAAGAATACGAGCATACGTCATCTTAAAAAAATTAGAAGAATCCAAGTCAACCATTTGGAAATCTCCAATGGCCTCCCCCACAACCTCCAAGACTGAGTCCAGCCAGAGATGAAGGGGAAGATTCAACAGTCTTACCCATGAGGAAATTTTATTAAAAGATTTAGAAAAAGGATCAAACCCTTGATACCAAGGTTTGGCCATCAGGGGGAACCAATCCTCCCAAGAGAAATAACTGTTACACAAAATAGTGTTCTTATCTGCAGCATTTTCAAATTTCACAATAAAAAACCCCTTGCCACATGGTAAATATGAACTGTATCAGTTATGATGGGCTCCCAATGTTTGGATATCCAAGCATGAAGTCAAGAAGAGAGGGCCAGAAACCCCTAAAATGAAAAATAGCAGCAGTAGAGGAGAAATCCTCAGCAATTTTGAAGATCTCATCCATAGTGTCTGAATCAAGATTAATCACGATGGGGGTACTTACAGAAATAGGGAGCATCAAAGGATGAGATCCCTCACACCTAGCAGAGGCTGGGCCATAGATACCTACCTCAAAAGTAGCCACATCAGCATATGAAATTGATGAACTCCCCTTAGCTACTTGAGAACCAGAGAAGGCCATTTGGGAAATCCCTAGCAACATCTGAGACATCCCATGAGCCTCAACACCAGCCGCCACAACAAAAAACTGTCCAGAAGCAGCACCCACAGGCAAAGAGCCATCAGACACCACAGCAAAGGAAGCTCCAGCAGCACGCGCAAAAGCCCCAATAGACAGAGTAGCTTAAGAAGCTGCATTACGATTAGGGGGCCCCGTATGGATATGGGCGGGAACTGTGTTAGTTTGAATCGGAGCGGAGCAGGAGCACATCATTAAACCTTTTATGTATTGTTGATTATATAAATATTATGTTTATTATTATTAAATATTAAGATTTTGATACATAAAAACTTAGAAAAAGAAGACTTTTCCTCAATTTATTAGATTATTATATGTCACGCTTTAATGTAAAATATCTTTTTACATTAATTATTGGAAGTAATCTTTTGTTGAACATATTTATGAACTAAACAATAAAAAAACTCTTATAATATTGAAGAACATCAGAAAATGATAAATATCTATTTCAAGAACTTCACAAAATTGGTTTATGATAAATGTTATTGATTATAGAAATATTATTATATATTATTGATTATAGAAATATTATTATATATATTATTGATTATAGAAATATTATTATTACATATTAAAATTTTGATACAGAAATATTCACTTTGTTAATTCATTTAGACTATAATGTTTCATACTTCACTGTAAAATATCTTTCTGTACTTAATCTTTTGTTCAAGAATAAAGAAATAATTAAGTAAACAATAAAGAAACTCTGAGAGTGTTGAAGAATATCATCAAAAAATGATAAATGTCTATTCCAAAAACTTCACAAAATTGGTTTACCATAAAAGTTGAAGTCCACTGCACGTTATGTTTATTTTGAAAATTCTCGTGGGGAAGGCCCGGACTAAAAATTCTACGGTCTGTACAGAATCAATCTCTCTCTTTCTCTTGTATTTTAGCGGCTTACAAACATTATTAGCGGAAATGGCATCTTATCTTGTTGTGAGCAGAGCAATTGAAAAATTCTATTTATACTCAATCACAAAACCACTGGAAAGCGCTTTACCTGATTCAGACGGGTTTAGTTTTCTCTTTTCCATTCTTCTCTTTTTTTTCTCTATTTACTTCCAATGATAAGTGCAGAGGCTAGATGCAATGTAGCCGATCATAAGTCATATCACCAGGGCTGTGAATCCATGCTGTCTTCTTCCTTCTAACTGGTACCTTTTTCATTCTCGTTTGATTGATTGAAATGAGAACAGTGAAGTAAGTGTTATATTCTAAGTTTTGGGTTTTGGTTTGTTTAGATGGTCGATTTGAAATTGTAGGGAAATTTTATGGTTAACTGTATTCGAATCTATATATATATATATATTTTGGGATGGGTGATTTACGAGAAACGTCATGTTTTTCACACTTAGATGAAATGAAAGTTATGTGTTCAATTTATTATCATTAAAAATAAATCATTACTCGTGAAATATGAATCAATGAAGTTGACTCAAAAACTACAGAGTTCAATCTCAATAGCAATATCATAAATTTGTATAATTTTAATGATCTCATTGAAACCAGTCAAAATTAGGAATGTTGTTTAAGTTCTATTGTATTTGATAGGGAAGTAACTTAATGCTATGAAATTTTTGGGGATTAGAGATACCAAATCTAATGAAAATACTTATGACAGATGTGGTCTTCAGTAGCTTCTCTAACTCTGAAAACTCTCTTTACTTAGAACCTAAGCTCTGCACATTCATCCTCTGCTCTCTCAGACACTAGCAACTCCATATCTTCACTTAGAACCTAAGCTCTGCACATTCATCCTCTGCTCTCTCAGACACTAGCAACTCCATATTTTTAAGGATCTCTCTGACCTATACCCACACTTACGCTGCCCTTCATCCCATCTCCTACACAGCTGAGCTTTTTTTCTTTTTCTCAGCTTCTTGTGTTTCATACAACAATTTCCCCCCCCCCTTTTTGGATTTGGACCGATGCCTCTTAATATTGCCCATCTGCCTTGGATTGGGCATTTGTTTGAATCTCACCCTCTGCCATTTCAAATTGGATTGGGCATCTGTTTGAATCTCACCCTCTGCCATTTCAAATTACTCACGGGAAGGAAATGATTTTAAAAACCTATCAATTGCATCATTCGAAGTTTTAGAGGTCTTTTGGTTGACATGTATTCTTATTTCAAGACTTCATATTGGTTGAAGGATGTTGGAAAATTCCTTGTGTTTGCCTGTAATGCTGGAAAATTCCTTGCATTGGTGTAATGTCCTCTTTTTAACACAACCATGACTATGGATGAATTAGCCTATCATGTGACTCTCATAGGCTAATGAGGATGGATAGAGGGTTTCTTTCGGTGGGCATTTAGTTTAGGATTCAGTATACTTTGGTTTGGCGTCATTTAGACTTCATTTGCTATACTTTTGCCATGTTTACTATTTATGGTAAGCTTGATGTTGTTCGAGAAGGACCCTTTTTGGAAAGTGCATTTGGTCACGTGGAGAAATAATAGGTTTGACTCTTGTTTCAGATGACATATTTAAAGGATAAGTATTTTGGGAATTATTATTATTTTAATGGCCAAATTATTATTAAATCATTAAATGACTTATTATAAAGTTACAATTTAACTTTATAATTTCACTTAAGTTGATGGTTGAGTCATCATTGGAAGGGGCAATTTATTCAATTAATTCATAGAAGCTTAAGCCAGGGTAATTAATTAAAATATTGGAGTAAATGAATTATTGAAAGGAAAAGTATATTTATCCCATATTGGCTGGAAAAGTGTGTGAGTCTCTCACAAAAGTTATAAAAGACTCACATGAGTTCTTTTTCATGGATGTTGTTTATGCTTTTTGAAATTCATGAAGTTTATGAGAAGAAGAAACCAGGGCCTTTGGTTTTTAGTCATTGGAGAGCTGAGATTCTTCAATTGTGCAATCATTTGAGGAAGTGAAATAACTTTTGAATTTGATCTTATAAGAGAGCTTCAAGACGTAGGCTCTAATTGCATTCAAATGGTGATGAATTTATATGTTACAACAATGATCTTATTCCAATATGGCTGTGAGTTAAATGTATGAGCCATCGTGTGTTATTGAAGGGTTGCGTACATTTTTTCTTGGACTGTGTTCAATTTCAAGGGAGCTGCGATCACCTTCCAAGCAGCTCATCCTTTGTCTAGGCTATGTCTAGTTCCTTCAACAACATCAATTTCATATTAGAGATGCACATTTGATATTTGTAATTGTATACATATTTGTAAACATTTCTTTGGTGAAAGAAGTGAAATGATGCATGCCAAGTGTTTGTAGAAATGTCTATGGGCTGTAGATGCACATTTTACATGTAGAAATCTTATGTATGAATTCAAACGGTAAAAAGGGATTGCATTAGTATTTCAGTTCTTTGCATGGATTTCTTAATAATTATTTGCTAGCATTTAAACTTCATTTGAAACCATTCCAAGCAAGAAAATACAATCTGAAAATAAAAGACAGCGAAATAGAGGTTGCTCGCAAAGTGTTTAACAAAATGTCAAACATTCAAAATTGACAACCAAAATCAGATTTGAGGCAATATCCTAGTTGGGGATACTATAGTGGTATCAGAGTGGTTTCCTGCCATCTTGTTGGGTTGAAAATTTATTGAGCTCACACATTTTTTTGGAGTGATCAACACTCTAGCTTTATTTTCAGCAATGGATAAATATAGAAAATCAAGTAAATATGGAAACTAGTTGAGCAGTGTGACACAGGTCATGAAACAATCAAGTGCCTTGGAAAATGAAATGGAAAAATTGAGGCAAACACAAGAAAGGCTAAAAGCCCAACTTGTAGATCTGGCCACTGTTGATAGGGCAACTAGTTTCATGGTTTCCTTCTTCAGGAAGTCTTCCTCACGAAGACTGGAGGAAGAGAAATGAAATGTTCTCACACGTGAGACATCTAGAAATCTTCATGATGAGCTTTCAATAGCCATTGATAAGTACAGAGATGGTCTTGTTCTTGGTAGGACAACCATTAGTCATATTTGCACACATGATGTTGGAGACTCTTTACAGGGATGTGGATGTGCATGTCTTGTTGTTAGATAGTGGTACTCGAGTTTCAACATCTCGAGCCTATTAGAGTTAGTGAAACAGGGTTTGATTTGCAGAATAACAATTTTTTATGTGAGCCTATTTTTGATGTCATGGATAGTGTGAGTGTGGAGGATGTTGTAGATACCACTATGGATTCTGACACCATAGATGATGGTGTTATCTTTGAGGACTGCAAGGAGTATATGAGCTCTGACAGCTCTAATGTTTATGATAGAAGTCACAGTGTGGAGTCAGTCCAAGAGATAGTAGTTTTTTCCTGTATTGAGGATGTGAGAATGGAGCTATCCAATGATGACACTCATGATGGGAGTGTTACAGATGAGTCAGGTGACATAGATTCATGCCACAATGTAGGAAATTCATGTGATGACATTGAGTCATGTATACAGTCAGAGTTAGCAGAGGGGTCTCATATAAATGATGTTGATACTAGCATCACAAATGCCTCTGATGTTGAGAGTGAGGATGATGGGTGTTGTGTTTTTGGGTTTTTATATCAGACTTTTGGTGTGGACTCAACATTGTCATCTGATGGTGATGGGTTCTAGGATCCTTTTTTATAGGGACTCATAGATGAGGATAGGGAAGCATATGAGTGATAGGAGTTTTTTATAGCTAGGGCTTCCACTTCTAGAGATGAGGTTATTATTTGGTGACTCATGAGGATGAATCCACCTATAGTGATTCATGCTTGATTTATCAAACCCTGGGGGAGGACTCTGACTTGTTAGTGAGTGAGGATGGGTCCCAGGATCTGGATTGTCATGTGGTTGCAGAGGATGAGGTAGCTGAGCTTTGTGATGAGACAAATTCAACATCAGCTTCCTTGGGGGTAGATGAGGATGAGTTTGATGTCAATACTCAGTTTACAGATGTGTGCTTGGATGATAGTACATAGAGATACAATGATCTTGAGGGAAGTTTGTTGGATACAACTTCCTTCCATAGTGTGGACAGTGCAATTGAGATTTTGCATAGGAGACCCATTGTGTGGAGTCATCATGTAACTAGCTAGTTGAGAGTTGGTGAGAGAGATATTACTTCTACTCTTGAGCATTTTGATACCACTCATCAACTGTTGATTTTTTATGGTTGGGGTGATTCTATGATGGATGAGCATAGTGGTGGTTACCTTTCCCTGATAGAGATTCATTCTTTGCAGAAGATTGTTAGGATTTTGAGATAGAACTATTTACACTTGGTAGTCGACCGAGATCACCTAGTTAAGTGGGGGAGTATGGCATATGAGGCACTGATGGATAGAGAGGAGGAGGTGAGTGAGATTACTTGGGAGCTCACAATGACTTTTGAGGCTTTAGAGGGAACTCAATGGTCTCTTCAAGAGTCGCAATTACAGTTAGGAGAGGTGAGTGTGGAGTTGGAGTGGGTTTAGTCTATGCCAACCATAGATCCAATTTAGTTGCATATAGTAGTACTGGTTGGTGGTGAGTCAGATTCCACAGTTAGTAGTGATGGATGTGTTGGGGACATGATTACATCCATCCTTGATACAGTTGTAGTAGTTACACATGAGATGAGTAAATCAATGGTGGACAACATAGAGCTTCTTATTGTATCAGGTCCTCTAGTAGTTAGCACACTGACAGATAATGTGGAATAGGTTATTGAGAGTCCTGATGTGATAGTAGTTGATTCTTCAAAGAGTTGTGTGTCAATTTCTGACACTACTCCCTCTTCTTCACAGGACTTGGGTAGGGTATCATCTGATTTTGAGATGAGCTTTCATGGGGATTTTTTTCCTTCTATCATAAGGAAATTTATTACTTCATCTCATACAGCTGATAACAATAAATAATTGATAGTGCCATAGTTTTAGAGGGATCATCTCTGGGTTACAGGGAAGCAGGTTGATGCTTCTTCATATAATTTCTACTACACATAGGCATTTATGGAATACTTTCTTGAGAGTCTGGTTTTGAAGGAGAGACCATTCAGAGCTTCTAAGGGTACTCTCATCCGGGGTTCTCGCGAGATTCAACTTTTAGTGGGGAAAATTGTAGATACCTTGACTATAATGCTTCCTCATAGGGATTTTATGTTTGGGTTTGCTGAGAGGGTTTCCCATGATCCTACCCAATCAGTTTTTCAGAGTCAAATATTGGAGCCATCTCTTGATTCACAACTAGATTTTGATGAGCCTCTGTTAGAGATTGAAGCTGTATCATCTTAAAATAGAAGCACTTCCATGTTAAGAGTGTTTAGCCCTCTGATTAAGTGGTTTAGGGTCATGATTGGCATCTTTGCATTCTCCCTTGTCTTCCACTTCTTCTCTGCACTTGATTTCTTCATTCTAGGTGAAATTAGGGTTAAGGTCTTAAGGACTTTCCTCATTTTCTCTTTTCCATGGATCCATTTTCTAGGTAGGATTCAGAAATGAGACCTCCTAGTCCATCATCACATCAAACAGAGGATTTTCTATCTATTCCAGACATCTAGTCCTGTTCAGACATCAATTTCCCAATTTCTAGCATCTTCTGGAATGTCTGCTGCAAATCCTACCAAAATTAGGGTTTGAGGTCAATGTCAACCTCGACCCTGACTAGGTCAGAGACAATCTCAAACCTGACCAAGTCAGGGTCAACCTCGACCTTGACCTCTTCCCACCAGAATTTCAAATTATCATCTTCGACAGTTTGGCTTTCAGGATAATTATTTCTCCGCCTCCGGGTCAGCTGTTTTAGGCTCCGAAATGGTAAATCCTTTAATTGTATTTAATCAAGGTATATTTTCTAAAGGTGAGGACCTAATTTAGATTTAATTCTCCAAGGTGGCCCATCTAGAGGAGTGTGCCCTAGATCACTATAAAAGGATGCCTTCCTCTCTCATTTTCATCATCAAGTTTTGCAATCAAGCACTTAAGCTCTCAAGGTGATCAAGCAAGCATTCATTCAAGTATTCAAGTCTTCTTCTTCATCCAAGTTCTCCATTGAAGATCAAGGATTCAAGCATTCAAGCCATTGAAGGGATTTGGTTCAAGCATTTAAGATCTATCATTCAAACCCTAGATCTAGCCACCATGGTGGTCTGATCTTCCTTCAAGATCCTTTGTTCATCTTCAAGATCCATATCATTGTTTCCTCAAGGTGGATTTCAAAGCATACAATCATGGAGGTTTGATTATGTTATGTTCAAGATTTCATATCAATATATTTGATTACATTCCAAATACATTAGCATATCTATTGAATTGCATAGCTTCATTGTTAGATTCATTTCTACAACTTGCTAGCATTCTCCTATTTCAATTTCAATATTAAGGTTGATTCCAAACCGGGGTTTGACCAAGCCAAACCCCCCAAACAAACAAAAAAACCATTTTTCTTGCAGGCACAGGTGTGGAATCTTGGATCTGAGAGTGAATTTGGATACCCTTTTGGGCAATCTTTTAGGATCTGTGAACATAATCAGAATTGGACTTCAAATAAATAATGTGTTCTTTGATGTTTTAAAAGGTCAAAGTCGACCTGTGTGAATTTGGAGAAAAGATTTTTGAGTTTTGTCCGCCTCGACATTTCCAGTCCAGAACAGGTGACAGAATCTTTAGAAAGTTCATAGAAGCCATAATTTAGCATTTTCCAGATCTGCCCTAATTCAAGGTTAGTATTTGCACTTCAATTATTTTAGATTTCAAGCTTAATCCAACTGTAGGGAAGTATAGGGTTTCTCTCTCTTTTTCATATTCTTCATAGATTGATTCAATTGTGTATTAACCTCTTGGTTGATCAAATTGGATCTCTCCTTTGGGAATTTAGATTTAGGAGTGAATCTTACATTTTCCCCACACACATACACAAATAGTGGTGATTCTAAATTACCACTATTCATTTTGGTGAACCCGACATACTTACTCTCTTTCTTTTTGGTGTTAGATCATTTGTTTTCTTGCATTAAGATTAGATTTCTTTTATGCTCTTGCATTTAAATTTCAAAAATCCAAAAAAAAAAAATTGCAAAATTTATTTAAAAATACAAAAACATTTACATTTTCATGCTTTTAGTATTCAATATGTATGATTCTTGTTTTGAGTACTTTGATGAGGCTTTTGTTGTTCAAGAAGATAGATACCTTAACGAGGTACATGGAAGTGAAGATGAAAATTGTTTGAATGAGATCTCCATTGATCCTATTCCTATTTCATCTTCCTCCACAACCTCTTCAATTGACCTTTACAAAGATGAATTAGGGATTGATGTTAATTCTTCTCCTAATCTATATCTTTTCTATGAGCCTACTTTAGAATACAATTTACCTTCTTTCCCTTATGGAGATCAAGCTTTAATGAGTTTTGATGATCCTATAATGTGCTTCATGGATAGGGATGATAATCCTCCTATTTGGGATGAACCTTTGGATTTCATTGTTGATTACTCTCTTCCTCCTATTTGGGATGAACCTTTGGATTTTAATATCGATTACTCTCTTCCTTATGAAACCATTATGGATAATCCTCCTATTTGGGATCAATACATTGATTTATCTCCTCCTTGTGAAGAATTCTCTAAAACACACTTCTCTTATGCGAAAGAAGATGACATTATAGATCCTTCACCTCAATTTAGGATTCCTTCTAGTGATGGGGCATTAGTGGAAAAAGATATGCATTCCCTTAACGCTCTTCCTCTTAGTGGTGATCTTATGGAAAATCAAGATCCTACCTCACAACATTCTTACCATAGTATTACTTATATCTATTTGACCCCTTTTCCAACTGTGGTTCCAAGTGTTCCTCCAGTTGTGTCTTACATTCATATCACTTCCTATACTTTTCCTAATCTGGTTCCTAAACTTCCTAATCCTAATCCTATCTTTCCTAATCCGATTCCTAAATTTCCATCTGCTATTCCTAGTTCTTGCCACACTTATGTTGAGGTTCAAATTATGGTTCATGATGTGCAAAGCTTCTTCAAAGTACCTTCTCCTTATTATCTAGTCTATAAATATAAGAGAAAAGAAACTTCTCCTTTGATATTTATTCATAATTTTACTCCTCACTCTCTTTTCCCCTCTAGATTGGGGGGCAAGAGGTATATTTCTTCCTATCTTTTAGAATCCATTATGTTCCTACTTTGAGCTTAAGTGGTTATTCTTTTCGATGGTTTGTATTATGATAGTTTTTTATCTATTGCTCTCTTCTATTATTCAGGATATCTTTTCTAGGACATGTGTTTTTCAAAGATATCCCTTGCCTTTCATCCCTAGGGGGAAAGGTTCTATCTTCTCTCTCTTTGTCTAGGGAATTTCTTTCCTTAGCTTAGTGGTATTTATTTATATTGCAATATTATTTCATCATATTGACAGATGTTTTGACTATGGATAACTTTCTTATATGAGAATTTTTTGTCCTATGTCGTCACTTCTTCTCTATGTTGCAAATTATGTTCTTTATAAACGCTCACCCTTGCTTTGGTGTTAGAATTGTTTCCCTCATTTCAAAGATTCCTCTTCCTCTTGTTTGCAGGGGGCTTGATGATTGAATCTTTGTTCTCACCTTTTGAAAGATGATATTTTATCTAAAGCACTCCTCTTTGGTGGGGGTCTTGTTGATAAGATCTCTTTCATTGAGGATCCTTTTTCCATGAGTGACATATTCTTTTCATGATTATCTATATTCTTGGATGTAGGGGTCAATATCCCTCACTAATAATATGGTATACATTCTTGCTAAACAGGATATCTCCTTGCATTGTGAAGTCAGTATCCTCTTCCATCTTTGTCCTACACTTGGGGGGCAAGGATGCCATCTCCTTCTTTTCTATCTTCAAGTATTCACACATAGAGTAACAAATACGGATTGTGAGTTCGGTAGAAGTAATTTAGCCTTAGGGGCTTGGTATGATTTTCTATCTTATTCAAATCTATGCATTGTTATTCCATACATGTTCATGTTGGGGTCTTTGGTCTTGAGGATTCGATCTTAACATTATCAGTTTTTGTTCCTTTCCAACATGGAGTCACAAATATAGATTGTGAGTTTGGTAGAAGTACTTTAGCCTTGGAGGCTTGGTATGATTTTCTATCTTATTCAAATCTATGCATTTTTATTTCATACGGTATTCTCTTCTTTTCTATGGATTCACCTCTTTCCTTGGTTAAGCAGTATTTATCTACTATGTGATATCCAATCATACATGAAAATTATGGTTTGCATTTGAGGACCTATGTCCTTTATACAAACCTTATTTGTTGTTTGACATTGGGTTTCCATGGTTGATACATCTCTCACCTTGGAAACTGAATAGTGTGCTATCCCTCATTAAGGGTTACTTCCTTTTCACTTCTTACATGATATCTCTTTACATTCGTCTCTTCCATGGCCTCATAGGAGTTGTGACCTTCTTGGCTTGGATCGGGAGTTGTCTATGGATATTGTCTTGATGCTAAAGAAGGCTTTATCGTTGTTCTTTTTCTTTCCTTAACATGACAAAATATTATGTTTTTGCCATCTTAAGGAGGGGGGCATATATAGGGTCTCCCTTGTACTATAGTTTTTTATTTTTATATGCTAAATCTTCTGAAGGTAATGCACATAAGTTGCTAAATCCTGAGGAGACACGCATTTTTCAAAATTTTCAATATGCTAAATCCTCTGAAGTTAATGCACATAAGTTGCTAAATCCTGAAGGGACACGCATTTCCAAATTTCAAATATGCTAAATCTTGGAAGGTAACGCACATAAGTTGCTAAATCCTGAAAAGACATGCACCTATATGCTAAATCTTCCGAAGGTAACGCACATAAGTTGCTAAATCCTGAGAAGACACTCATTTCATATTCATAGTGATACAAGAAGGTGGATCTATGGATATTCTAGAAGCTGTTAGAAGATGCATTAAAATTGCAAGCACAGTTTATGGGTGAACCTTTTGGGCTCTCCCTCCAGGGTGATTCACAGTAAGGTAGGCATCTTACCGGGCAAGGTAATCACTTTCTCTTTTCTCTCTTTTCGCTTTCATGCTAGTAGGACTGGATCATGAAGCTATGTTGTCTATAGTGTTGCTTTTGTCTTTCTTATGTAATCATTTATGCTTTTATGATAGCTTTCCAAATATGATATTGGTATGAGAAATATTTCTTAGCAAGGTTTCTTATGCTAATTGATTTGGATTGTTTAGTACTAACCCTTGTTCTTTTGTATACTCTCATGTATGTATGTTGAGTTAGAATCCTTGGTCTGGGGGCTGGTGTCTTCAACTAAGTGTTATTTTATCTCATTTTGAATCCACTGGGATCTCTTCTCTCTTCTCCTTTACCAAGAGTTTGCATTGAATCCATACTCTTGCTAAAGTGGGGGCTTAATGTATTGTCTTAAAATGGAAGCACTTCCATGTTAAGAGTGTTTATCCCTCCGAGTAAGTGGTTTAGGGTCATGATTGGCATCTTTTCATTCTCCCTTGTCTTCCACTTCTTCTCTGCACTTTATTTTTTCATTCTAAGTGAAATTAGGGTTAAGGTCTTAAGGACTTTCCTAATTTTCTCTCTTCCATGGCTCCATTTTCTAGGTAGGATTCAGAAATGAGACCTCCTAGTCCATCATCACATCAAACAGAGGATTTTCTTTCTATTCCAAACATCTAGTCCTGTTTAGACATCAATTTCCCAGTTTCTAGCATCTTCTGGAACCTCTACTGCAAATCCTACCAAAATTAGGGTTTGAGGTCAATGTCAACCTCGAACTTGACTAGGTCAGGGTCAACCTTAACCCTGACTAGGTCAGAGATGACCTTGACCCTGACCAAGTCAGGGTCGACCTCGACCTTGACCTCTTCCTGCCAGAATTTCAAATTGTCATCTTCAGTAGTTTGGCTTTCGGGATAATTATTTCTCCACCTCCGGGTCAGCTGTTTCGGGCTCTGAAATAGTAAATCCTTTAATTGTATTTAATCAAGGTATATTTTCTAAAGGTGATGACCTAATTGGGATTTAATTCTCCAAGGTGGCCCATCTAGAGGAGTGTGCCCTAGATCAATATAAAAGGAGGCCTTCCTCTCTCATTTTCATCATCAAATTTTGCAATCAAGCACTCAAGCTCTCAAGGTGATCAAGCAAGCATTCATTCAAGTATTCAAGTCTTCTTCTTCATCCAAGTTCTCCATTGAAGATCAAGGATTCAAGCATTCAATCCATTGAAGGGATTTGGTTCAAGCATTCAAGATCTATCATTCAAACCCTAGATCTAGCCATCATGGTGGTGTGATCTTCCTTCAAGATCCTTTGTTCATCTTCAAGATCCATATCATTGTTTCCTCAAGGTGGATTTCAAAGAATACAATCATGGAGGTTTGATCATGTTATGTTCAAACTTTCATATCAATATATTTGATTACATTCCAAATACATTAGCATATCTATTGAATTGCATAGCTTCATTGTTAGATTCATTTCTACTACTTGCTAGCATTCTCCTATTTCAATTTCAATATTAAGGTTGATTCCAAACTGGGGTTTGACCAAGGCAAACCCCCCAAACAAATAACAAAACCATTTTTCTTGCAGGCACAGGTGTGGAATCTCAGATCTGAGAGCAAATTTGGATACCCTTTTCGACAATCTTTCAGGATCTGCGAATAGAATTGGAATCAGACTTCAAATAAATAATGTAGTCTTTGACCTTTTAAAAGGTCAAAGTCGACTTGTGTGAATTTGGAGAAAAGATTTATGGGTTTTGTCCGCCTCGACATTTCCAATCCAGAACAAGTGACAGAATCTTTACAAAGTTCATACAGAAGCCATAATTCAGCATTTTCTAGATCTACCCTAATTCAAGGTTAGCATTTGCACATCAATTATTTCAGATTTCAAGCTTAATCCAACTATAGGGAAGTATAGGGTTTCTCTCTCTTTTTCATATTCTTCATAGATTGATTCAATTGTGTATTAACCTCTTGGTTGATCAAATTGGATCTCTCCTTTGGGAATTTGGATTTGGGAGTGAATCTTACATTTTCCCCACACACATACACAAATAGTGGTGATTCCAAATTACCACTATTCAGAAGCATTTCACCATGATTACATAGTGAGGAGCATTCATCCTTTTTCTTTTGACACACCGGTTGAGGACTTGGTTGTACAACGGTGTGGGTTGGCTCTAGGTTTATATCATCTATTATGGGATGGGTTTACTCCATCTTCAATTAATGGGGATGGTTACTACAAGTTAGCAAGATGTGACTTGAAGGGTCAGTACATCCACGATGGTTTTATAAAGGAAGGATATCTGGGTTATGGTACAGATGCTTTTGGTTGTACTAGTTCCTGTTGCGCATATAGACTTCAAAATCATGGTAGGTTGGTAGGGTGTGTAGGGATTTTTGATCTAGCAGATGATATCAGATATCCATTTTTCCTTGTAATGGAAGGATGTGAGTTTCATCTCTATTGGGATCCAGGTAGAGATAGGATTGGCACTGTGGATTGGGTGAGTCACCATTGCTGGTATGGTGGCAGTATGTCCAAGATAGCTCTATGGATAGAGTTATCATCACATGATTTTGTAGGTGATGCCAGGGACATTATGCTTATTTATCCTTGGGATCTGTGTGGATCATTTTGTTTCTTTAATTCCTATGATTGCTTGATGACAATAAATCTTGGAAAGGGAGGATTTTAATGTCCCCTTTTTAGCACGACCATGACTATGGATGATTAGCCTATCATGTGACCCTCATAGGCTAATGAGGATGGACAGAGGGTCTCTTTTAATGGGCATCTACTTCAGGATTCAATATGCTTTGGTTTGGCTTTTATTTGGCATCATTTGGACTTTATTTGCTATACTTTTACCACGTTTACTATTTATAGTAAGCTTGATGTTGTTCGAGAAGGACCCTTTCTATTTTTGGAAAGTGAATTTGGTCACATGGGGAAATAATAGGTGTGACTCCTATTTTAGATGGCATATTTAAAGGATAAGTATTTTGGGACTTATTATTATTTTAATGGCCAAATTATTATTAAATCATTAAATGGTTTTTTATAAAGTTACAATTTAACTTTCACTTAAGTTGAGGGTTGCGTCATCATTGGAAGGGGTCATTATTCAATTAATTCTCAAAAGCTTAAGCCAAGGTATTAATTAAAGTATTGGAGTATATGAATTATTAAAAGGAAAAAGTATAGTTATCCCACATTGGCTGGAAAAGTGTGTGCCTCTCACAAAAATTATAAAAGACACATGAGTTCTTTTTCTTGGATGTTGTTTATGCTTTTTGAAATTGGTGAAGTTTATGAGAAGAAGAAACCATGGCTTCATCTTCAGCCATTGGAGAGCTGAGATTCTTCAATTGTGCAATCATTTGAGGAAGTGAAATAACATCTGAATTTGATCTTATAAGAGAGCTTCAAGATGAAGGCTCTAATTGCATTCAAATGGTGATAAAGTTATATGTTACAGCAATGATCTTATTCCAGTATGGCTGTGAATTAAATGTATGAGAAAACATGTGTTATTGAAGGGTTGTGTACATTTTTCCTTGGGTTGCGTTCAATTTCAAGGGAATTGCGATCACCTTCCAATCAGCTCATCCTTTGTCTAGGTTGTGTTTAGTTCCTTCAACAACAATAATTTCATATTAGAGGTGCACATTTGATATTTGTAATTGCATACATATTTGTAAACATTTCTTTGGTGAAAGAATTGAAAGGATGCATGCCAAGTGTTTGTAGAAATGTCTATTAGCTGTAGATGCACATTTTACATGTAGAAATATTATGTATGGATTCAAATGGTCAAAAAGGATTGCATTAGTATTTTAGTTCTTTGCATTGATTTCTTAATAATTATTTGCTAGCATTTAAACTTCATTTGAAACCATTCCAATCAAGAAAATACAATTTGAAAATAAAAGACATCGAGATAGAGGTTGCCTACAAAGTGTTTGAAAAAATGTCAAACATTCAAAATTGACAACCAAAATCAGATTTGAGGCAATATCCTAGTTGAGGATACTACAGCTTGCACCAGACAATGAATGGCATTTTCTTGAATGTAATTGAGCATCCATGAGATCTGACGTTAATGCATACATATGACACATATATTGAGAGTGTTGGCAAGATTGTAGAATTTGGCTTTATATCTGCCAAGTGAATTTTCTCCAATGTTTCTGCAGCTAAAAACTACATCTGTGTCCCATGTCTAAGCTTCCAAATTGTAAATACATACCAATTAGATGAGAGAAGAAAAACCCACTTCTAATTATACTTTGATGGATGTTCACATTGAAGAAGAGAGGCAGGGGAGAAAGGAGAGAAAATAGAGGAAATAAAATTGAGATAAAAGAAAAAACTTGATTATATTTAAAATCATACAAACTTGATTCTACAAAAGAGCTATTGTTCTTGAATTGTACACTTAAGAAAAATGAAAAACATCCCCTGTTTCTATGCTCACTAGGTGTTGCTATAGCTCTTTGTCTTTGTGGACTATTATTTCATTTCACCATCAACACACAAATTTTCCTCTATTCTATGTATGTGGACGACAAAAGAGTATATGAAAAGAAAGCATATTAAACATATTTGATAAGCTATTTGGAATTCATCGTAAGGGTACAATAAAAATAGAATTTTCCTCTCTCCATTCAAAATAAAGGCAAATGAAATGAATGCACCTACAAAATTTAATGCACACATATATCAATGTGATTGAGTGGACAATAGACTGCGAGATAAGAACAAGTTACGAAGGATATTATTAGGATTAGTTTTGACACACGTACTCTTAAGCTATGTGGGTGAACATTTTCTTAAGGAATTATGTCAAACAACTAGGGGAGAGGAGTCAGAATGTGCACATCTTAACATTGTGGTGTAAAAGGGGGTCACCATGTGAACCTCATACTTTTTTTTAATTTTCCACTTCAGCTGGCTTAGTTGGCAACTTGAAATCAAAAGTTGAGCCTATTTGGAAATGCCTAGCTACGTGTTGTGACATGATTGGTGTAAGGTAGGAAGAACTTGTCATTTTGGACCGTCGACTAAGACGTACGCGGTCATCGAGTCAAACATAGGAGTTTAGCCTTGGGTACAGAGTAGGGTGGACACGTATCGTATTGCCATTGTGCCACCCAATCCACCACAATGACCACCAATACTTCCCATAGCCACCTTATGCTACAACATGCAATTGCATTTAGTATGTGTGAAGTCACCTTAATTTCCCTTAATGGGACTATATTTCTCATAGAAAATCTATTCAATACATCTTCTTCATAGATTGAGACACCTAACATTCCTTTCATTCCCACTTGATCTGGAGTCTTCCATCAATTGGGAGCCGAAATGTGCTCGATAGAGAACCTTGTTGTGTGCTATGAAAAGAACCTTCATAGGGTTAGTATTACAAATAAATGAAAATAATAACTAAATTACCACAAAGAGTAAGCTATTTAAGCAAATAAATGACAATTAAGCACTCTATGGACCTCTATTTAGGTTTGCTAATGCAAAGCTCTCAGCAAGCTTCCATTAGTGACAGCCCTAAAATGAGAATTGAATGATAAGTAAACTAAAAGTTCAATTCCAAATGAAATTAAGTCTTAATTAGTACTAAATTTTCCTTTCTAGCTTAAAATTGCAAGATTTTTGATGCTATTCTCATATTTTTGGATGATAATTGATTGATTTTAGCCTTGTGTTTATAGATTTTGGCAAGGGTAGGGGGTGTAGTTGAGTTGATCATGGTGGAGTTGAGGTTTAGTCCATGGTTCCACCATTGGGGACAATTTAAATTGATTGTCCTCAAAGCTTGGGACAAAGAGATAAAATGGGTGGCCAAGATGCTCTCTCACCTTATGTGTGATGAAGATTCTTTTTGAGCTTGATCCATGTGAGTTCAATCCTTAAATCCTATTGGTTGAGGCATTTTCCTCCCATGTGGTGTTGAGGGAAAATTAGGATTTATTAATTGAAATAATTAAATTTATTTAGTCATGTGTACCCCTTAAATAGGTTGATTTGATTTAAATTGAACTATATAATTGATTAGATTAATTGCATAATTTATTGATTTGTTAGATTTAAATTGATTTATTGGCTTTTGATTTTCAATTAAATTTGGATTATGGCTTGATTAAAATTTAGCTTTCATTTTAGCTTGATTTGATTTTATTGCTTTGATTTTGCCTTGGTTTCTCACTTAAATTAATCTTGTCCATTTTTCAGGTGATTACAAATGCCCCTCTTTGAATCGATGTGTGAAGCGTATCGGTTCGAAGAAAGCCCTGATCGTTTTGATGTGAAGTTCTCATTAGATTGATGCTCAATTTGATGTTGATAAAAGATACAGATCTTGATGAAAAAGCTGATGCAGTTCTAATTTATTTGAGGTCCTTGATGGTCGTTTTGATGATAAGTTGCCAATATAATATCCGATTTGATCTGATTCAATGTTTGATGCCCCACTTGAGTGTTAAGAAATTTTTTTTTTGATGAAATATTAACTTTTGATTTGATGTTATGCTCCTAATTTGATGATAATGATACCAGTCTTGATTGTCTGAGTGTATGCCCCCTCGAAAATGAAATGAAATTTGATCTAGGTGGAAGATATTGCATTTTTGATCAATTAGCATTGAATGAGTTCAATTAATAAAGAATTTTGATTTCATTTCTGATAATGTATTCACGATGATGTGATGACAAATGCCCCTAATTTGGCTGAATGGGTGAAAATTTTAGGTCCCTTGTTATTTTCTAGTAAAAAATGCCCCTTTTAGGTCAAACAGGGCTATATATAGGGATAAAAGGCCTTTTTACTATTCATTTTTACCTTCCCTTTTGACTTTTCACTCTAACCCCCTTTTGAGCTTTTTGATGATGGTGATCCTAATTTGAGAGCATAGGTTCGAGTCAGGGCACTGATATCAACATCCACCTAGCTACGGACCTCTGGTATGTACCCCAACAACTTGCTTTGTCTGATTTATGCTTTTAAATTTGAAAAATTTATAATTTTCTAGGAAAAACCCTCTTTTTTCCTTTTTTTAATTTTAGCAGCACGTACACCATTTTTAACAGTGCGTATACCCTTCCTAAAGTGCATCCGCAGTTTTCCACAGCGTGTACACACCTTTTAGTAGTGCTTACAAATGCTAGAACTAGGGCACGTTTCACATTCACCCTTTCCTGTAGCACTTACAAATTTGATTACGCTTTTAAGATTTTTAGTAGCGCATACATGGGTTTCCTATAGTGCGTACTAAGTTCTACAGTGCTTACACTTTTTTGTAGTGTGTATAATAATTTCTGATGCATTTTTTATATTTTAAGCTGCACTTTTTATTTTCAGCACTTTTAAGAAATCAAATAGCGTGTATACCCTATTTGGTCAAATTTGCGTGCCTCTGAGTCATTTTCTTGATCCGTTTGATGTCGTCAATCAATCAATTGGCTTACGTTTTGAGTTTGGTTGATAGCGAGTTGTATGATGTCAATTCGAGTCATGTCATATTGAATGTTTGATGGTCAATCTTGATTTAGATGGTGGATGATGATAAATTTTCTATCTTCTCTTAATAGAATTAGGAAAATTGATTGTGGTTTAATTAGGTTTGATTGTTTGATTGACTTAAGATGATCCAATATTTGATGATTTTGATTTTTGATATTTTTAAACTTGCTTTTGCAAGCCGAGCTTAAAAAGCTTGATGTCCATGGATTGTGCCCTTTACCATTCAACATGATTAATGATTTGAGTGGACCAAAGTGTCGGGTCATAGGTAGATGTGGATTATCTTTCCTTCTCTCTCTCCCTTGATTCCACATGAATCGAGGTCTCCTTACTGCTATGGCAAAGCGTTGGCACTCTGACCATAATACCTTTCACTTGCCGATGGGAGAGATGACCATCACTCCCGAGGGTGTCTATCGATTGCTACATATCCCTACACATGGGGAGCTTATCTACTATGATCAAGTATATGATGGGACAATATGCCAATGTTTGTTTGTAGATCCCACTATTGGAGATGAGAGCATTTAGTGGGCTCAATTTCCTTCTTTCCTCGTGCTTCTTTCTATTCTTGATGCACTTGTTGGTGGCTTTTTGGTTCCTAATCGGTGAGGTCATGGTTTTGTCGTTGGTTGGGGCTAGATCCTTGAGGATATGATTGCACAGCCTCGTAGGTTGAATTGGGGCTCCTATGTGCTGGCTCAGTTATACCATGAGTTTCATGATGTTGTTTATCATTGCGGGACTACTCTCTCTGCTGGAGTAGTCCTCCTTCAGTTGTGGACATGGGAGCATAATCCCGTTACTCATGATATCTATGTTCGGCATCATGATCCAGGTTGGCCTTTCTCTTGGATGTACGAGGGTATGGTTGTGTAGGCCCATTTGGGTAAGTTAGATTATTAGTTTCATATTATTAATGATATTGATCAAGTGGTCTGGAGACCATATATCAGATGTGATGCATGGCCCGAGGATGTAGTGGAGCTTTTGTACATGTGCATGCCTCGCTAGATGATAGGGAAACCACCCTTGATCATAGAGCAATTTTTTTTTTCTTAGAGTGCTATGCCAGTTCGGCCATATATAGGGGATGTCGTAGGGTTTAGCTCTATATGCTCATGTGCAGGTTGAGAGATCCCTCTGGGGTCCTCATATTGATTACATGACAACACGGAATGAGGTTCGGCAGTTTCCCCACCTTGCATGGGATATGAGAGACCATATTGTTGATGTCGGGATGACAGATGATTATGCACAGTGGTTCATTCAGAACCCTTTTCTCATGTTTATAGATCCAGCTGAGCCAATGCTTGGTATCAAGGAGGAGTCAGATGATGATGGTGGGGATGGTGATGGTGGCCGAAGATGGGGTCGTCAAGGATGACAGGGTGATGGGATGGATGAGGAGGCTAGGTTTTCATTCATGTTATTGATGTTGCTCCTATTCCTCCCAGAGGTGGTGTGTGAATGAGAGGTGGGTGGGTGAGGGTGAGGGGTGGACCATTCTAAGCACTCCATTAGGTTGGGGTTGATAGACTGGCCATATGGGGTCAGCATGGAGTGTGGGTATACAGGCAGGTGGGTGCACAAGTTGTTGCTGATGTGGATGCACAAGAAACACAAATCTTGCTCGATCAGGCATAGGGTCCTCTGGCACCTCCTCCTCTGCAAGTTCCTATTCCTCCATTGATTCCATCCTCTTCTTCTCTTCCATCTTCTTCCATGGCTCCACCACAGACTCCTCCTACACAGGCTCCAACATCGACTATTGATGTTCGAGTTTTGTAGTTCGATGTGTCATAGATTAGGTAGCAGGTCAGTCAGCTAGGTAGTATGATGTAAGTCATCATGGCTGCTATGAGTAAGCATGGGCTATAGGCAAGCTCAAGTAGAGGTCCAGATACAGGTCCTAGTCCTGATGGTGTCAGTGGTTCTAGCAGTTGAGATTTTGTGATTGATCCATTCTTTGATGTATATTATGATGATTATTTTTGATATCTAGACATTTGTATCATATTCTTTTATCAATTGATGTTCAGTTTTGATCAATACTTGCTATGCTTGATGGACTCTATTTCACATTTTTTGATGGACTCTGACATTTACCATGGACTCTGATATTCATTGATAGATTTCATTTATATGATGTCAATATGTGTTGGACCTCTATTTTTCAAGTGCTTTATATGATATGCAGATCTATATGATTCTATCTCTACATGCTTTGTTTTTATGCTTTTCAAATGTTGTTTATGAAATGAATGCATGTGTTTATGTTCCTATTGATGCAAATGATTGTCTTATTTATGACATAGAGTAGGTGGATGCATGTAATACATGGGTTAATGTGTAGTGATGTATGTCGATGAATATGTAATGGTTTTAAATGATTAATGCTATGTGATGACATTTTATGGATGCATTTTATGACGTTATGGGTAATGCAATGTAATGTGATAGATGCAAAAATGAGATGTAAATGTGATGTAAATGCAATGGATGCACTTATATGTTGCAATGCATTGATTTTGATGTTTGAGTGATTAATGATGAATGTAATGATAAATGATATAAATGATATATGGATGATCTTAGATGTAAATGCAATGACCTAATACACTTATTGTTGAATATAATTCAATGTTTAAATGTAATGAACTTGATGAAATGCACCTCTATGGAAAATGCAATGTCTTTATGAGATGACATGAAATGTAATGTTTAGAATGAATTTAATGCAATGAAATTAATGATGTCTTAATGATGTAATTAATACACCTAACCAATGAGAAAAATGAATGCAAATTAATGTAATGCAATCTTAAATGAACTCAATGATATGGTGAGAATGATAATGAAAGATTTGATTTAAAATGAATGCAAACTAATGTAAATGCAATTTAAATGAACTAAGGTTAAAGTCCTAAATGGATGCAAGATTACCAAGAATGAAATGAATCTAAATGCAATTAATCTAATGCAAGGCACCTTTGGTTTTTTTTTTTTTTTAAATTTCCAACACACTCTATCACATATAGTTTTTTATGTATGTTCGATGTTTGTTTGATTTTTTATTAACTCCACCCCCTTTCTTTTTCTTTTTCCAATCTATTTTCAAGCTAAGGAGAACACCTTAAATGCATTTAATCTAGGATGTATACAGCTAGTTGTTGATGACCTACAACTAATTGAATATCTTGATGAACTGAAGGAACACTGATTAGAGATCACCGAGCTATTAAAGTGATATGTAAGATGATTAAATCAGTCAATATATTGTCATTGATGTCAACTAGTCTTGACTATACTTATCATGATAGTTACAAACATTTGAATATCTATAGAAGGAAGAAATGGTAAAGAAATGAGACATCTAGATTCTACATAAGGAAAAGATGGATATGACAGATAAGGATAAGGTATACATTGGGTAACTTATTGATGAGTCTATGACTTTATATTGTTGACTTGATCATGTTACATAATTCTATTATGAAGAGGAGATGTGAATTAAAAAAGTTAATGTGGTCGTTAATTGAATATTTCTATATACACCGAGCTAGTACAGTGTAACACCCCGCCAGGGAACCCAAGAGAAGTTAACCTAAAACATGCTACTAAGTTTGGTGAATAATTTTTTTTTCTAAAGTTAATATACAAGATAAACAACAATGCGGAAGCAATTACCCTTTACTCACATTGAAACAACATCCATCATAGATTACAAATCTCGAGGGTCCTGTGATGTTGAATTACTTAAGAACAAAACACAACTAGAACTAACATCAACAAAAGATTCCATAACTTATAAATTACAATTACATGATATAACAATAAATATAATTCTCATGAACATCCATGACATATACATAAGCTGACATCCACTGCACATGTCACAGGGTATGTAGCAATAAATCTAACTATAATATACAATGTCCAGATTAGGTATCACATGTGATACACTAATACAAGATTACAAATAAAGAAGATAAGAAAGAAGCATCAACGAAGCATCATAAGGAATCCATTTGCAAAATCACCATCAAACACTGGCACCAGGACATCAAATCTCAAATGGTAAAGAATCACTACCACCCATCCATGTAGAACCACAAAGGCCTACCCCACCGTGCTGAGGAGGTAACCACAAACCCCAAATCAGATAACCAATACCAAACAAGGATAAAACCCTAAGCAGAAGGATCCTGAAAAGAACTCTAACTCAAGATACACATGATAAAGATATAGGTACAACTCACTAATCCAGAGGCAACCGACACATGTAGAATAACCAAACTATGCATAGGTAGGTTTCATCATGTACGTCTAACCCTTGATTTTTGTCTTGGTAATCTCTCTGGATCCCGGCACCCAAGTGACCATACATGGCATCAATGACCTCTCGTATAGACGAAGTCATCAACTATGCCAACTCATCCTTTAAAAGGGGGCTAGTCATCTTCTCAGCACCATCTTAGCCTGTACTAGCACTCAAGCATGGGTGAGGACTCTTGTCTTATTAGGTTCATTTAAATACCCCTTAATTATATTAGGTTATCACTTGATTACTAATACTTACAATAAGTGATCCTAGCAGCCACTTGTGGGCCTCGACACTTATTGCAAGCCACCTCCTACTACATGTACAGGTAAACTACCCTAGGCTCACATATATCTCCTAGATCTAATCAGGTATACACTACGTAATCCCAAATCCAGTTTCCCATAGAAGAACTAGATATGGTTACAGAGATACCACAAGCAGAATACATTATATCATGAGCCCAATGGTTAAACAGGAGTGAAAAATCAGATAAAGTACACTCACACCAAACATAACTAATAACATGAACATCTGACTCATACCCCAGCCTCTATATCCTTCTAGGTCTTCTAGTACCCAATAACTCATAAAAGAAGACATGATGAAAACAACACTCACGCCATTTTGAACTGAAATAAAACTATAATCAAATACATTCATATTCATCATATTTGAATTCGAGTACATACATAACAAGATCTACAAGGAAATTCTAAAAATATTCATTCCAATAATAACATAATGAAAAATGCCCAATTTCGGTATAAATATAACATTTCTAATAATCTAGGTTTGTCAAAAGACCCAAGTTTAAACCCTTCATTCTAGGATTGAAATCAAATAAATGACACAATTAATTTATACTATTAAAATGAATTCTAATAGATAATATTGTTACCATATCCCTCATAGATTAAGCTACACGAATTCATTTAGTAAATGACAAAAGAAATATATATCAAATTTATTCACATAGTGAATATACTTAATTTACTAATAATCTTTTAAAAATTACTTTTAATTTCATAAGCAATTTTAAATAAAGTAATTTAACAAATTACTAATTTGAAACAAAATCATTTAGATAATTTACAAATTAAAAGAATTAAATTAATTAATAAAAATTAATACAAAATATAAAATATAAACTATAAATCATATAATATAATATATAGAATATAAATTATATAATATAAAATATAAAATTTATATTAAATATATTTTAAACTTTAATAAAATAAAATTAATAAATCACAACTTATTAATAAATAACAAGTATTAAATAAAAATTAACTAACAAACAAATTTGTTTTAAAAAAAAACTATAATAAAAAAAATCATTTGTAAGGGGGGGTAATTGGGCCCCACCGACCCCTGCACACGGTACCACCGCCTCCCTTTCACTTTACAAAAAATTATTTTTTAAAAACTTCCAAATTTTTTAATATATATATTTTTAAACGTTTTCTTAACATTTTTTTTAAAAAAAAACTTCTAATCTTTTTTTGTATTCTTGTGCAGATTTTGAAATTGCTAAAAGAAAAAAAAAAAAAAAAAAAATATATATATATATATATATATATATATATATATATATATATATATATATATATATATATATATATATATATATATATATATATATATATATATATATTTTAAAGCATCATATATTATTAAAGGGCTCTGTTTCCGAAAATGGAAATAACAGGCTTGGTATTTTTTTTCGAGAAATGGAAATTTGAATCTTTTCAACACACATGGGAATTTTGTCTTTTCTCTAAATTGTTTTTAACACTAATGTATTATAAATATATTAACATTAACTAATGTTAATTTTTTCATCAATTGAAAGAAAATTTAATTACTAGTGTATTTTTTTTTTTACTGCTATTTTTTAACAGAGAATGGATTTTTCACCTAGATTGCATTTTTCTATACCAAATTGGTTTTTTCTCAACAACCCATTTAATTTATTTAAACCACACTATAGTACAAACTATAACAAGATTAATTTATCATTTTCTAGGAGTTCTAAGATGTATTTTCTCTCCAAATTTGGATGGCATAACCCTACTATACCAAGTTAACATAAAAATCTGGAATAACAAATCTATGAGTTTATTAAAACCCCAAATTGAAAGCATTACTAATAACAGATCTAATCTATAAATCAAATCAAACATAGTAATTTACAAAAAGATCTACAGATGAAATCATAAGAAAATTCCTCAAACCCCTACCTCAATTCCAATGCTAGAGACTGAATTAGATAGCCTATAGAATGCTAAAACTCTCAAATCTTACAACAGAAAAGCTCAACTTGTAGATCAGAATCACAGTGCATGCAAATCCCAAGTCCAGATGCAACCAATCTTCACCCAGAAATTCAAGCACACACACAAAAGCTCAAGAACACAAAGAAGTCTCAAAAATCTCTAAAAGCTCTCTCTAAAATTCTCCAACAACCTGATTGATTCAAAATGAATGCTAATTTCCCCTATTAGGGATTCAACTCCACCAATCATGCAAAACCCTAGATGACTCACAAAAGAACTCCTAATCAAACTCTCCCTCTTTTGTTGAGAGAAAATACTAATTATTAATTAAAAATAAATCTAATTGTGCACAACTCAAGTTAGTCTCCTAAATACAAGTTGTCACCTTTTTCAAACAAATCACTTTCAAACTCAATAAAGCACATGTTAATAATAAAATCTATTATTAAATAATTTAATATTCCTAACATTATTAAATCATGCAATATAATAATCTAACATCTAATGAACAATAATAATCCTATTTTCACATAATTAATTAATTTAAACCAAATATCCTAATATTTGATTTTTAATTAATTAATAAACATACAAAACATAGGAATTAAATTTAACATTATTTTCCAATTATGATGTTAATTTCCCAAATACTCAAATAATTAACTTTAATTTAATTTCCTCAATTAAATCCTAGGAGCATATTTAATCATTAAATTTAACTATGCACCTAACATTGATAATCACATAAAATAATCTATATAAACATAATTCAACTATAATCAATAAATTAATTGTCACCCACATAACCACAAATCAACTGAAACCAAATGACATAAAACCAAACAAACACAGGAGAAGGGATCCACGAACTCATGCCAACCAGATGAATTCAGGTAGGGAAGTCAAACTGACACTTGTCCAATCCTAGGACAATTAGGCTTAGGTTGGGGTTTGGGTCTGTGTATTATCTCCCCTCTTTACCATTGAGATGAATGTTTGTGGGCACGCTCACTCCTGCCAATTCAAGGAAAATGATGCCCTATACCTGCGAACCTATCACCACAAGATGAAGCATGTACATACAATAATATATAGCAAACAATGATAGGGTACGGTCGGTCGTGTGAATCTCGACTATGCGAGTAACTACGCCTTCGTCCTCTACCAAACAGACACATAAAATAGATACATACAAATGAACACCATACACATGCCAGTGTGGGATTAGTACCATAAATCAATATAAAACATAAATATAACATCAAATGATATCATCATCTAATCTAGGCAATTGCATGATACACATAAAATGAACAATAATCCATAATCATCATTATTAATCATAATATTCGATCACATCAAAAGTGACCTAAAATAATTCAGTCAAACATTGAAACAAAAAGAAACCTAAAAGAGAACTACGGGTGGGGTACTACATACAGTGTATACCAAGTGACAGTAATAACTGAGATTAGTTATCACCGATGCATTCAATATTAATCGAGTATGGATGAAAACATTAAATGCTAAGAACATCCAACTGAAATTGATGAGCTAGAAATTGTTATGATTTTGAGGTAAAGGATGAAGTTTGTTATAAGATCCATGACTGACATAATTCAAAGATGATCTAAAGGATGAGATTGAAATGTGTTAGCAACACATCTGCCGAGGAAGGTTTAAGTGGCAAAATATACGAAGGAGATTAAGAGGCAAAATCTAATGGATGATATGAAAATGGTTTACTTGTTTATTTAAGAAACATGAGTTTCATTGTTGAAACATGCCAGGCAAATAGAGACTGCAGAAGATTTCATGTGAAGATATTATTCATACATTCTTGATCAAACTAGTTATAGACATAATCGAGCTGTAGGCATAACCGAGCGTCAAAGAACTATACACCGAGTACAGTAAGTTGGGGAAACATGAGGAAGTTAATTGATTAATGATCATATGACCTTTTATGAGCTTAGCATAGATATGAATATTTTCAATTGAGTTGTATTTGAATCAGATTAGTAATGTATCAGTTTAACCATTGATTCAACAAAATCTCTTAACCGAGTGGACTTAACAATCTTTTTGTATTACCATATGACATTCAAGGAATGTTAATTGTTATCTTGTTGACCCCATAGTGAATGCTGGTCAAAAGTTAACTGTTAGTCACTAAATCCTCTAACTAGGTCACACTTGACAGTGTGCATTGTAACCTTTAACAGGGTTGGCTCCTAACCAAGCTCACTTCAGAAGAGTGAAATATTTTGGGTTACTGGTCCCAGGTGGTTTCTCCCTTAGCAAAGTTTCCACATTAAATCAATGTGTTATGTTTTATTTGTTATGATTGTTTTGCTATCATACTTTACATACTGCATATTTTATTTAATCAGTAATCACAGTTTGGATAAATACTGGCATTCAGTAAATGAATAGAAAGATTGATATTTTATCTTACCGAGCTATTTGAATTGTTGAAAAAGTTTTGAAAAGTACATCTGAGAGTTTGGGATTGTAGGATAACTGATTTAACTGATTCACCCTCCCTCTCAATTATTCTAACAATTGGTATCAGAGCATATTGGTTGCTTAGAGGAAAGTTTCAAGGACTTGAGCAAAAGATCACAAGATGTATAAAAGGGAAGTGCCTATGCTGAACAAAGATAACTTCTCAACATGGAAAAGCAAGATGAGACTTCACATATCTAGAATTGGAGAATCTACTCTACATCTACTAGACCATGGCTACATACAATTGACTATTAGACCTTTAATAGTTGATCAGTTGAGAGATAGACATGAACACAACATAACTATGATAGAGATTGTTGCTACTCTATCTGATGTTGAATTTGAAGATGTCAAAGCATGCACTATAGTGAAAGAAATGTGGGAGAAACTTGCACTAGCTTATGATAGTAATGTAAATGTAATGAGAGCCCAAGCTGAAAGCTTAAGAGGTAGATTTGATGACATGAAAATGAAAGAAGGTGAGAACATCACACAATACTCTAACAAAATCAAAGAGGTGGTCAATGCTATCCAAGGAGTAGGAGGTATTATTTTTGAAGATACTGTTGTAAGTAAAACACTGAGAACCTTGTTGCCTATCTATGCAATTAGAATATCTGCAATTCATGAAATGAGGTCTGCACCTAATAGTACTCTTACCCATGATAGTAGATAATTAGCAAGTTGACTACTTTTGAGCTGAATAATTATGACAATAATATTGTACTGAGTGTTGAGTCTATTTTTATGTCATCCCTGAAGATTGGTAAATCTAGCAGTAAGCATAACATAAAGAATGAAAGTGGCAGTGACAGTGAAGATGATCTTGATGAGCTTGAAGCACTTATGGCCAGAAGACTTTAGAAAGGTAAAGGAATGTATAAAGGAAAGTTACCTTTAGCTTGTTTTAATTATAAAGAGATTGGCCATATTGCTGCTAGATGTCCTAACAGGAAAGAAGAAGATAAAGATAATGACCGATCTGGTGATGGAAAGTTTGGCAGAAGAGATAACAAAAGAAACCAACACTATGATAGAAGAAATAACTGAGACTACAAAGACAAAGGCAAGAAGGCATGTTACCTTATTGGAGAAGATGAGAATGACACCAACACTGATGATGAAATTGAAGTGGTATTTGTTGCAATGAAAGATGATTCATAAGAAGAGGAAAGGTATGTAGAAACAACCCTTATTTCTAAAGTTAGGAAGAATGATACTTGGATCATTAATAGTGGATGTTAAACATCATATGACTGGTGATGAAGATAAATTTGAATACCTTAAATACTACAATGGAGGATCAGTCAAAATGGGAAATGATACACCTTGTCAAGTGAAAGGAAAAGGGTCTATCTTATTGAATGATAGGATTAGATGTGATAATGCATACTGGGTAAAAAGCGAGGAAAATAAAAGTTAAAAGGCAAAAAATAAAAGGCATAAAGAGAAAATGAGCATAAGAATAAAAAATCAAAGGGAGAATTTACAAATAATTCTAAAAATAAAAAAATAAGGAAAGAGCATGTTTGTGAATATAGTATATCTATATTAGGAAGTAAATATAAAAAAGAACACAAAATAAAAATAAATAAATAGGGGCATAAAAGAGTATCTAAAAAAGGACAAATAAAAGTTTTATATATATATATATACAAAGAATAAGAGAGGGGGTGTATATATACACACCTATAGAGATGTGAGTATGTGTATATATACAATAGAATAAAAAGAGAATAAAATCATAAATTGAGTGTGTTGAGTGTGTACGAACATGCCCACACGAACCCTCAAAAAGAGACTAAGCAAGAAAAAGGGCATATGCATAAGAACAAAAGAAGGGAAGGGAGAGGCAAGAAGCACTACATGCTAGGAAGGGGAAGGGGTTAGGTAAGGAGGGGGGGTTCACAACTAGAAGGCTGAGGAAGATACTCAAGCGGGAAGGACAAGGGGGGAAACAGGGGGGGAAAAGGGGGGGAGCGCAACAAAAGGACTAAACGAACAAGACTAGGAGGGAGGGTTGAGATGAGGGAGGTTTCTAAGGGAAGATAAAAATTGATGCCAAGAAATACTTAAGCTCCAACCATCATCATGATTGAGGTTACAGGGGTGGTTGTTGATTTCAATGGCTTCCTTGAGTTTCCTTTTAAAGAAGTTGTCCTCCTTGAAAACAACTTGAGTATCCTCTAAACAGATGTGATGTTTAGTGGAAGAAGAATGCTTGGCTAACGCAGACTTGAGAAAATGCTTGTGCCTGATATCGACAACATTCTCTTTGATTCTAGTGTTGAAGGAACGACCGTTTTCACCTATGTATGGAGTACCACAAGAACACACAATCTTATAGACCCCCGACTTTGAAAAAACATCTCTAGGGTCTTTGATAGGGGGAACACACTTCCTTAAGGTGGACAAGGGCTTGAAAGAAACCCACGCACCTTTTTTACCCAAAATCTTAGAGATCTTTTGGGAGATACCTACCATGTAGGGAATGGAAATGAGCGGGGAAGCCTCAAGGGGAGAGGGAGGGGGGTTGGAGGAGGAAAGAAAGAAGGATTTGGCCAAGTGGAAAGCTTTGGAGATTTGTTTGTCCGTATAACCGTTCCACTTGAAAACTTGACAGAGATGTATAACCTTTCTTCTTTTTCATTTTTCCTTTCATTTGTTTGCTTATATATATATATATATACATATATATATATATATATATATATGTATATATATATATATATCTATATATGTATATATATAGATATATATGTATATATATATATGTATATATATATATATATGTATATATATATGTATATATATATATATATATATATATATATATATATATATATATATATATATATATATATATATATATATTACTTTTATCTGTCCCTTTTTAGATACTCTTTTATGCCCCTATTTATTCATTTTTATTTTGTGTTCTTTTTTATATTTACTTCCTAATATAGATATACTATATCCACACACATGCTCTTTCCTTATTTTTTTATTTTTAGAGTTATTTGTATATTCTCCCATTGATTTTTTATTCTTATGCTCATTTTCTCTTTCTGCCTTTTGTTTTTTGCATTTTTACTTTTATTTTCCTCACTTATATATATATATATATATATATATATATATATATATATATATATATATATATATATATATATATATATATATATATATATATATATATATATATATATATATATATATATATATATATATATATATATATATATATATATATATATATATATATATATATATAGGCTGGCATATACATATATATGTAGGTACATATACACTTGCATGTATATATACATATGCATATTCTTTTAATTATTTCTTATTTTCATTTTTGTTGTTGGCTCTTTATTGTTTGGAGTGAGGCTTTATTTTTTTTCTTTAGTGTTGAGGTGTAGGTCAAACCATTTTTTACATTTTTTATCCTTGTGTACCTCTCTTCTCTCCCTCCTCCTTGTATTGCCTTCTAGATATGCATTCTACCATTTCTTGTCCTCTTGCTCTTGCTCTTTGACATCCTGATGATGGATCATGTAGTATGATCCGAAACATTAATGGGAAAAAATGCTACACAATCGAATCCAGAAACTAATATAATCATATCTATACTAGTTAAATATGGAAGCGTCTATCCAACCCCTAAAATACACCAAGAAATCAATATCTTTCATACATTATAAATAGGGGAAGAGCACCACTAGTGGAGTGCATTCCAATAGTCATGCACTCCTTGAGTACCCAACCTCCTAATTACTAATATTAAAGAGCCAAAAAAATGGTAACTAAAAGTCCATTAATAAGTTTCACATATAATAGTCAATCATTTATTAGCTATTTTGGCTCATAATTGGCCTATTTGTACACCATTACTAGGACATTTCTGCATGATTACTAGAACATTTATTTATAAATAGTGGCAATTTTGAGTGCTTGATTATTGGGACATCTTTAAGTTGGTTTCAGACAACAGTATGAAATGGCCACTTTTTGACCATTTGATGCTTAACAAATTCTACATGAAGCTTCCTTAATACCTAGAAGCCAAAAAATATTTTTAAGTAGTTAAATCACATATGAAGACAAAAAAGAAAAGAAATCCAATGTATAATTTAAACTTTACAAATACACGAAATTAGCTATAATAACTACTAATATACTTCCTCATATAATAATGAATATTTGATACATTTTAAGAACTAGACCACCATTTCATTTAAACACCCACAATGAAAAGCTAATATATCGAAATTGTATAAAATTATACCTCATAATCAATATTTGATACATTTTAAGAACTAGACCACCATTTCCTTCAAACACCCCCAATGAAAAGCTAATATATCGAAATTGTATAAAAGTATACTTCATAATCAATATTTGATACATTTTAAGAACTAGACCACCATTTTTTTTAAACACTCACAATAAAAAAACTAATATATCGAAATTGTATAAAAGTATACCTCATAATTAATATTTGATACATTTTAAGAACTAAACCACCATTTCCTTTAAACACCCACAATAAAAAGTTAATATATCGAAATTGTATAAAAGTATACCTCATAATCAAATATATGATACATTTTAAAAACTAGACCACCATTTCCTTTAAACACCCACAATAAAAAGCTACTATATCGAAATTGCCTCATAATCTCGTAAACTGATGTATACATTTTATCTCTCGAACAAAAACATATTCCAAAGCGTGGCCCATTTATGGTGATGGGTGCCATCACCAATCATCAACTCAAATATTCTTAGACAAAAATGTCAGCACTGCCAGACTGCTCTGAGATAAACAATTAACTCAGAAACAAAATCTGGAGCTTAGATTTTGTTCAGATTCAAATGAGAGCAGTTCTCACAGAAAAGACAACCACATTCCTCTTTTATAAAAAAATTAATAGAGACATGTGAACAATCTATTGACAAAATTTTCAAAATTTGTCGACAGATTTGGACCTTCCACCATTTTGCACCCACTTGGAAATGTCGGGCATTTCAACCAGCACAATCACTTGAGATGGCTAGGATTAAAAATATACTGCCCATAAAAAATCTATGCTATATTTCAATGCCTCATTAAACAATCTGCAAACGTGATATTGCAAGAATGGCATATGACACCACTGACAGCCCAGTTGCTGAAGGATTTATCAACACCCATCTGAGTTAGACGATTATATTTATACTACATATATACAGGCAAAGTTCAATCACAAGAATCCTAACAAAGCGCTTGTCTAACTCAGATGGCTTCAGTTTTTCTCTCTTTCACTCCTTTCTGTTTTCTGTTTTTACTTGCAATGATGATAAGTGCAGATCCAGATGTATCGCAGGATTACTGTGTAGCAGACACCAAGTCCTCTGCGATTTTCATAAATGGGTTGCCTTGTCTGAGTCCAAAACAGACATCTGCAAAGCACTTTATGACGTCGGCTCTGGGCAGCCCGGCGAATACATCGGGCAACATATTCGGGTTCGGAGGGACGCTGACAGATGCAAAGATGTTGCCGGGCATCAATACGCTTGGAGTATCAATCGCTCGGGCAGACCTTGAGGTGGGCGGGCAGGTGCCTCTTCATACACACCCGAGAGCCACTGAAATTGTTTACATACTGCATGGAAAATTGTTAGCAGGCTTCGTGGATAGTTCGAACAAGTTGTTCTCCCACACTGTGAAAGCTGGCGATGTGTTTGTGTTTCCCAAGGGGACGACTCATTTCCTTCATAACATTGGTGGGACTCATGCGACTTTGATTGCTGTGTTTAACAGTCAAAATGGCGGGGTTGCCGTTACTCCATTCATCACATTTGCTGCGAATCCAAGCATTCCCGCTGAGGTTCTGAGCAAGGCGTTCCAGATTAGTTCGGAAGAGGTGGGGAAAATCAGAAAGGGTCTTGGTGGCAATTGAGATGATCGCTTCTTTTATGAAAAGTGAGCATACACAAATAGGATTTGAGGGGCAGTTTTTATGAAGTGTGTATGAACGAAACCAGAGTGAGGAGATGTAATAAAAGGCTGTATCAACAGCCAATTCGCAGTCAAAACAGAGGTTGTCTATTTATTTTCTGAGCACTTAAATGAGCAACAATTCTGTGTCGTGAAGCAAATTAAGGTATTTTTTAAGAATACAGAAATATAAATATCATTTGTCTGTTCATTTTTTAAGAATATAAAAATGTAAATATTTATAATCAGCCAACCGCTTTCTACAGAATTTATGTGCATGTGAACAATCACAAAAACAAACTAAGTGTCTTCCAATATGATGTTGGGTAACCAAGCCATACCTCATGTTATCTAGAGACGAAGATCAGCTTCTTATAAAATTTCAATTTTTGTTGAGAAAAAATTGGCAAAAACCTCTTGGAAAATTGTCAAAAGAAGCTGTTGCAAAATAACACTACCATTATGCAGAAAAATCGTCATTCCCTAGATGCAATGCAAAAATCACACACAATTTTGTAAAAAAATTATTGAAAATCTTCATTTTATAGAAAAATGGTAAAAACTTGTGATTATGTCAAAAGTTTGACAAAGAGCAGCAAAAGAAAACCACAATTTTCAAGGAAAAAATCATGAAAAAAACTTCCATAATTTTTGAGATAAAAAATCATGCAAAAATCCTCCACAATTTTTGGAGAAAAGAAATCATACAAAAACCCTCCACGATTTTTGGAAAAATTAAATATTGCAAAACCCACCATGATTTTGGGGGAAAATCATTCAAAAATCACAATGCAAAACCCTCTTACATCAAATCAAATAGCAACCCTCAGTCAAAAGAATAGAGAACCATTGTAGATATAAAAAAAACTTCATTTTTCTAGTGAGAATGGTAAAGATGAAAAACCCACAATTTTTGTTTTAAAAAATTACCAAAAACTATAAACCATTTATTTTATTGAGAAAAAACGGAGAAGAAAACTTCCAGTCTCGCCAGAGACATATGTCTAGATACAAGAGTTACATAATAGTTATGAGCGCATTCCCTTATTTACATCATTATTACATATAATTATGGCAGTGTCATGTTGTTACATATCCTTTATATTTTAGGTGTTCAAATTCCTCCCATTTTTCCTTGGAAGGTTCAGTTTTATTATGTTTTGTCTTCCAACAGCTTGCCTGATATCTGCATAGCTTATCCTTCATGACTAAGATCATTGTATTAGTTTTTTGATGATAAAAGAAACCAAAAGACATTTGTTTATCATAAAGAGATTTCATATTTTAAATACCTTTCTTGCTGACTGGAACCTTTGTAATATGTAGTAATGGTCTTATTATTAAGTATTAACAAAATGTCGATCCACCTTTCCTTAAGCTATTGGAGCCTTGCGATCTCTTAATGTGGAAACAACTTGGTTAAGAGATTATCAAGACTACAATAGCTAACCTAAAGGTGGATGTGTGCCCGTTAGAAACATATAAGGATCATTGCAAACATTATTTTTGTCAATCTTCATAAAGATCATTATTCATCTTTATAGGAGGAAAATTTATTTGAAGGCAATTCTATGTCCAAAAGAATTATAATAGGTGACCTTACTCTAATATTCATAAAGTGAATACATATGTTGTTACAGAACAAGATCTATTATTCATTAATCATTGTTTAATTCAAAAAATAGTTATATAATTTATGATCATTCCAAAGCTACTTCTTTGAAAAAGACAAAAGCTACTTTAATCAATTCTAGATACAAAACACAATTAGCATTTAAAAATGATCAGCGACCCATTATTCTTATAACCCTTTCTTCTACGGGTCAGTCCTCAATCTTTTGAGGTGATGTTTTTCCTGTTCTGGGGAGGGATCTATCGATTCATCACAATCAGAGTCGTTCCAATCCTCCCAATCTGAAGCACATACCCCATCCTCTGTTAAGAATATATCAAACCAATTTTCATCAAACGGTGTTCTAACATGCATAAAGTGAAAGAAAAAATCAAGATTTTTGCGAATCATGGGTGTTCATGCCAATAATTTGAGTCTAAATCGTTTGTGTCTAATATGGGTAATGTGTGTGTGAATACGAATAAACAACAGGTCAGACCTATCCAAATATTTTATTTTTACCATAAAAACCCATATATAAACAAGGCTTAAGAAAAACCCTTAACATTTATTATTTTTCAATATCATTAATACCCAAAAAATGTCCAAAATTATTGAAGTTGCATACCTAATTTAAGATTATACATTTAAAAATCATTAAATGCACGCCTTTTCATTCCTTACACAAGTCAAGTCATTAAATGCACACATTTTCATTCCTTGCACACGTCAAATCATGACGATGGCTTGCCACGTATCTGCAGAAAATCTCATGTCACTTTTGAACTTTGAACTTCGAACTTTGAACTTTTGAAGTTTAGAGCAAACCAAAGCAAAGGATTTTTTAGAGCATTTGAGCACAGATTCAAAGTATTCCAAGTGATCTCATCATCATTCCAAGTAAGTACTATCATCGCCAAGTTGTTCATTTGTTACCTATCGAAACCCTAAGTTAGAAACAATGGCATTTGCATCAAATTTGAACAAGTCCAAGTATGAAGAGGAGGAGGAAGTCAATCTAATCATTTCTGCTACTTGCAATGAGCCCAAATATAAACTTCATCCCGAAGTAGCATTGCAAATTGATAAAATGGGAGCTTTCTAAAGCATACCACCTAGGGTTCTACTGGTGGAAGACGTACGCTCATTCATACATTGCAAAATTGGGGAAATAGGTGATTTCGAGATGTTTACAACTTATCAGCAGTTGTGTGGTGAAGATGGTAAACTGAAAACTGAACATGAGCACCTGAAAGTAAAAGTACTGGTAAATGCCCTAAATTTCCCAAAGAACTTAAAAAATGAATGGATAAGAATCATGTTGAGTGATGTCACGATGAAAAATGATGGTTGGATGAGCCCATAAAGATTACAAGGAACATAATCAAAGCAGTAACTGGATACGCTACCACCGACAAAGTCAAGACAATAAGGAATGCACCTCGAGCTAAAATTGAAAAGAACACTGGAGCCGAAGGGGATGACCGAGCAATGAAAGTTAGCACAATCAAAGATCCTGAGACAAAATTTGGAGCTTATGTCATCGGTTAAACAAGATATTCCAGTCTAGCAAACTGAACAGTGTACCATGTGGAGCTATTGACATAGCCTATAAGATAGTTAAGAAGGGATTTCAGTTAGACCTTGTCGAGCAACTCCTGAAGTAGGTAGAGGAAAACATGAAGACTATCTGGTCAACAAAGTCTAACACATGTAAGTTTGGCACCTTGCTACTATGCATATTCTTCTATGTACAAAAGTTTTTTCCCTTGGTCGATAATATAGATTGGTCAATCGACAAGTCAGTTATACTCCAGATTACCGATTTGATTAACATCTTGGGAGATAACTTTAACAGTTTAGTAGACAATTATTTTGAACAATTCAAGGAGAGGATGAATTCAAGGAGCAGAATTCCAAGGCAACTAGTGGAGGAGTATGAACATGAAATTTGTTTTCTAGTTAACACTGATCACACCTTGATTAAGGCTATGGAACCAAGGATGAAATGGCTAGCCCCCATGGGTTATGAATTAGATATTGATTTTGCTTCTAAATCAATAAAAGCATTATTAGCTGAGCCCAAGAATCCTAAAGATGAAAGGTTTGGTACTTTTGAAGAGGCCAAGACAAGAATAACATTAGGCCTAGTCATCGGTAAAATAACAAAGAAATCCAGAAAAATGGTGACTAATTTAGTTAAGAAATTTGGTGATGATGTTGGTTCATTAGAGAGCATACCGGTTGAGGTAGCAACCAAAGGTCAGTTACTTCTTTCTGACAAACCATATGATAAGGAAGAGACCGAGTCTGATAGAGATGTAGATCCTACACTGGTCTCACCTTCCCCCACTCCAAAGAAGATGCAGTCAGAAGTGCAAACTAGGGCACGTACAAGGTCATCTACTACAGCTTCACCTCCACCAAAGAAAGGAGTTGTGAAAGTATCAAGGCCTACTGCAACATCATCGACCAAAACATACAAGAAGAGAGGTACATAAATTTATACTAAAGCCCCTAAGAAAAGAAGAAGATTAATCAGAGGTAAAGATGATTTAGATGATGATGAAGATGATAATGATCAATTCAAGGTAGTTAGAAATAAAAATCATTCTATTGATGAAGTAGCTGAATAAATAATAAATAATGGAGAATTAAGTGATCCTAAAATTGGTCGATTTGAACATTTGTCAACCGAAGACCAGCATAAGATATAAAAAGTTGTAATTCAAATGATGATAAAATTCAGGAAGGTACCAATTGAATTCTCTAAGAATATACCTAAGGAATTATTTGATAGAATTTCACAAAGATGGACATATGCATTGAACACTGAAAAGAATATGAGGGAACAATCCCTAGTTTTGGCAATGCCAACATTAACAATTCCTGAGATTGAGAACTTAATGAAAACATACTCAAAGGGATTCTTAGTAAAGAGTCAGGCACTACAGATACTTCATGAAAATCTAGTAGACATAGATGAAAATAGTCAACTTATTTGGACTTCTATACATCAAGCCCAAGCCAAGTCTGAAATTTGGCCTTAGCCATCATTCCCAAGAAGAAGCTCAAAAGAAAAGGGAAAGGCATTCATTCTGATGATGCAGATTTGGCACCAAAGATTACACTTGAGTTATCAGATACCGAGGTACCTGATACCATTGTTGCCACTGAGGAAATCAATGTGATCCAGGATGCACTAGAACAAGGTACAATACAGGGAATCATCAATTATTCATATGATGTACTCATTGAGGACATCACAAATGATGATCCTGATGACATCAAGGATGATGAGGATGTCACCATAGTTGGAGCTCAACCAGAAGAGCAAGCCTCTACCGATCCAGCTATTAGCACTATACCGGGTGATCTTCCTATCTTGATGGAAGCAATTGAAATAATTTCAAAGGAGGAACCTAAAGGCTCAATCCCTGAGCAACCCAAGGACACATCAAGGGAACAAGGAACTAGTACAACTCCAGAGATAGAAAAGCCTAAAAAAAAAGAGGTAGATACACAGGGCCAAGATGACCCTAAGCCTACCAAGTCAACACCAAATGGTGCTACATCTGAAGCTCCATCTCAATCAACTGACACATAGGTTACCAAGGAGTAGAAGAAGGAAGATATAGTGTCTACCAAGCAAGATACACCGAGTGTTAAGGTAAAGGCCATCATTCCTTTTATTAAGACTTCACCCCAAGATGCTAAGAAGAAGAAGAAAAAGCATGGCAAAGGGTCGGTCACACTGGATGAGATAACAAAAATACTTGATTGTGACCTGAGGACCTTGGACCCTGAAGCACTAAGAAAATATGGGGAGCTATGCACAAGGAAGGAAGCTCAGGAGAACCTGAGGAAAGAGAGCAAGAGCAAGCAGATTCTTGAAGATGTAAGAGACATTTTGCAACAAGTTGTACCTGAGGTCTAGATAAATGGATAGACACCTATATTGGACCAACTTGCTACACTTGCTAATCAAATCAATGCCCTAGATATTGATGCTGAAAAGAGAATTGAAGAAAGGGTAGAAGCTAAGAGTCAAAATAAATTAGCAGAAAAGATCAATCAAGAAGTGGCAGTAAATAAAGTGAATCTTTCTGAGGTAATAACCGATCTCCAAACTATTACTCAGAAAATAATTCAGATGTTATGTAAACTATGCACTGTGGAGAGTTTCACTACTGAGGTCAGTGAAAAGATTAAGAAGCTGGATACCAAAATCCAAGCCAGTGCAAATGCCTCCTTAACTGAGCCAAATGCTTTTCATAAGAATATACTCAAAGTGCAAGAACTTAGGTAGTTAAGAGCAAACTTGAGGAAGAAGGAGGATAAGATATCTGACCAAGTCACCAAGCTTCAAGTAGAATTGCTTCCTCACCTCAAAATAATTGAGCGGCATATTGTCAAGGCACAAGCCTTAGTCTCTACACCTGAAATCTCAATGTTGGAGAACATTTTTGATATGCATGCACAAGTCGGTCTTGAGCATATTGTTCTCACCAACTTGAAAGAGGAATGGGAAAACCTCTTAGACTCTCTCAAGAAAACCCATCAACACATTTTTGACAAATTGTAAGTACAAATTTTGTTTTGGCATTAATCTCAAAAAGGGGGAAACATAATGTATATGCCAAATGTATAAATTAATGCTAAGTGAACTACATACATACAGGGAGAATGCACCGAGGGGGAGTAATATAATTGTAAAAGTCATTTTTGTTATGTATATATGAAGTGTAAGAACAGTTTGAGATATATCGGTTTATATGCATTACAAGTTTTGATACTGTATTGTCTTAAAATGGAAGCACTTCCATCTTGATAGGTGTAGTACCCTCTTTTAGTACATTTATTATGATAGACTTTCATTTAGGATGCATTTTGCACTTGATTCCTTCATTCTAATTGAAATTAGGGTTAGGATCTCAAGGATTCTCCTTAATTTCCCTCTTCCATGGCTCTATTTTCTAGGTAGAATTTAGAAATAGGTCATCCTAGCCTTCATGATAATCATCATAGGATTTTGTGCCTCTCCCTGACATTTTGTCCCATCCTGCCATCATTTCTAGGTCTCTGGGCATCCCCAGGACCTCCTGTCCCTGATTTTGGAAGGATTTGGATCTCTGGGTCTAAGACAACCTAGACCCTGACCTAGGTCAGAGTCAAGGTCATCCTTGACCTAGGTTAGAGTTGAGCTCATCCCTAACCTAGGTCAGAGATGAGGTCGTCTTTGACCTCCTCTGGAATCTGTGCCCTTTTTAGATTTGGTCCCAGCATGCCCCGAAATCAATTTCAGGCCCTCGAATCCGAGTGCGAAAGGGTTTTAATTCAAAATTCATTTAATTATTTTCCCTCCTTAGTTGGTTATTGTGATTGGACCTTAATTCAAGGTGAAATTTGAATTATGGGTCCTCACATTGCTTTAGGAGCCTCACCTTGAAACCTCTATATAAAGACTCTCATTTGCATTCATTTTCACCAAGCAATTTCATGAACAAGGAGATTCAAGCAAGCAAAGAATGGTGAAGTGAAGATGCAAGATTGCAAGAGGATGATATAGGAGATCAAGTTGTTGTTGACATCAAGCATCTTTGTGAGCACACCATTGTGAACACTTATTTGGAGCAAGAGAGATCCTTTCTTCCTTGATCCACCATTATCAACATTCAAGCATTCAAAGATACAATCATGGGGTAGCAATTATGGATTGTGAGTTTGGTAGGAGTACTTCAGCCTTAGGGGCTTGGTATGCTTTCATATCTCATTCAAATCTATGCATTTTTGTTTCATACATATTCATGCTAGGGTTTTAATCTAGAGGATTAGATCTTGGCATTACACTTTCAATATATACACACAAACATTCTATTTCAATCGGCTATTTGTGGAGGTGGAGATCACCAAAATGAGGGTTTGACTAAGGCAAAACCCTATATAGCCACCCCAAAAACACCATTTTTCAGATAGTTACAGTCATTGTTTCGAGAATTGGAGGATGGATCTGAGTACCCTTTTCGGAAAACTTCTGAGATTTGTGAACAAAATCAAAGTCGACCTTTAGAATAAAAATGTAGCCTTTGACCTTTTATCGGGGTCAAAGACTACCTGCTATTGGAAAGATGAAAGTTTTTTGGGTTTTCTTTGTCACGGCTTCTTGGTCCCAAATTTGGTTGTAGAATCTTCTGAAAATCCGCACAAGCTGTAGAAAATAGGTATTTCTAAATATATTTCATGACAAGGTATGTATCTTATCTTAATTAATTTTCAATTATTTCCAGATTTACTTATGTTATTCCAATTCTAGATACATACAAATGAATAGTGTTGAATGTTAGGTGCATTATTAAGGATCCGTTTCTATACCATTTAGATACTAATGCCAAAGGGGGGGATTGTTATCTCTATTTGAGAAGTAAATGTTGTCATTTGTATAAAATTAGATCAGTCGATTCTCTAAGCTGAACAGTCGGTAAAAGGAAGTACAACAAGCTATAATATGCTAGTCAGTTGAACAAACAAGCCCTCACACCAAACAATCACAAGGTAGTACCGAGAGCTAAATGGAAACAAGTTTAAACAAGCACCATAGCAATTTTACCAAGCATCAGAGTAAACCGAGCACTGAGTGTCAGTAAACACCGAGCAACATACACATTGAGTACCAATGTATTCACTGATCAGAATTGGTTGTGTTTACCAAGTTATCCAGGAAATGGGACAGTAATCAAGAATGGCACAATTATCTATGAAAATGGTTACACAGATTCATAAAATGTTTTACCAAGATCAAGGATTATTTATTGTTGATGTAATCATTAAATGTAATGATGATTCCTATGTAATAGTCAGATCTAGGTCAATTTTGTACATCGTAGATCTTAGGTTTTCTAAGATATTGTAAACCTAATTAGGTCATGTAAATCTTAACAGTTTTCTATATATTTGTAATTGTTGTCATTTTGACAAGTGAGTCAAATGTAATATGAAGTAGCCACCTTCTTGACATCAGAATTCAGACAAGGTTTACATGACATAGCAGTTTACAGAGACCAATTCAGTCTATTCAGAGATAGACAAGGTTACCGAGTAGAACAGAGGAAAGATTACTACACATAGAGGTGATATTTATTCAGTTTAACATTGATCTGACTCAGAAAAAGTATACTTGTCACTTACATATACATTTTTGTTATTCTCTAATCATTGTAACAGAGTTAGTAAAATCTCCCAACATAGTAGACTTAAATGTTTGTTTGTAAATCTCTTAACCAAGTGCACACTCAAGTAGTTTTGTTTAAATCCTTTCACAAGGTAGATCTATTCGATCTGAATTTTACTCCTAACAGGGTAAGATCACCAGAAGTGATCAAAACTTGTAGCCTTAACCAAAAAACTTTATTATCTGCAGTAGTGAAAAAATTTTGGTTGTCATCCCCACCATAGTTTTTACCTTCTAACAAGGGTTTCTGCATAACCAAAATATTAGTGTTATGTGTTACATTACATGACTGATGTATTGTTTCATTTCAAGCACTTTACTTTTACAAAGTCAATTGAATGAATGTTGCTTGTAACAATGGATTCAGTTAGCTAGTTACTACTATTTGCAAATTGTGTATTAAGTTGAAATCTTTTTAGGGTACTGATTCACCCCTCCCCTCTTAGTCCCTTATCTTTCTATTCCAACAATTATGACCCCTTACTTAATTTAGAGAAAAAATACAGTCCTAGGGGTTATAAGGGGTCCATTCATTCTCATGAGATATGGGTTCTTGTGAACTACTACTCATAAAGCATGGGTTAATGAGTTTGACTCAAAAAACTACACAGTTGAATCCTAATAGCAATATCATAGCTTGCTAGTTTCTTTTGATCATGTAAATGGGATAAGGGGAGAGGGAGAGGGAGATGGAGATGGAGGAAGGGAGAGAGAGAGAAGGATAGAAAGGGAGAGAGAGAGAGAGAGAGAGAGAGAGAGAGAGAGAGAGAGAGAGAGAGAGAGAGAGAGAGAGAGGAAACACCCTCAACCTTATGTACTATAAACCCTATGTAGATAGGGATATGGAGAGATAGAGGTGTACTATGGGAGAAAAAAGAGAATGATAGAGGCAAGGGAGATGGGTCTAGGGAGGTCTAGAGGGAGTGAGAGAACTATAGAGGGGGAAGATAAAAAGGCGAGAATCCTAGAGGGAGATAGAGACATGAGATACCTAGATGGGGAAACAGAGAGGTGAGATATATGGAGGGGAACAACCAAAGATAAATAATGGGATATGGAGAGGAAGAGAAGGGGAGAGGGAGAGGGAGAGAGAGAGAGAGAGAGAGAGAGAGAGAGAGAGAGAGAGAGAGAGAGAGAGAGAGAGAGAGGGAAAGAAGGGGATATAGATAAGAAGAGAGGGAGAGAATGAGAGGGAGAGAAGGGTTAAGGATAGGGAGATAATGGGATAGGGTGAGACCCATGGTGGCTTGTTCCTTTAATTTTAAAATCAAAAGAGAATGTAAGATATAATCTTTGTTGAAACCTTATACATCCCAAAATATCGCATCACTTATCAAAATAGTCAATACTTTGAGGGAATTTTGGGTGATATCTTCATTCTTCTTCTCTTATTCCAAACATCTCACAAGTTTCTCTTCAACACATCACTTAAACATGAGGGGTCGCAAGGTACTCTCAAACCCTAGAGAGAGAGAGAGGTACAAATTAGAAATACCCTCAACCTTATGTACCCTAAATCTTGCACCCTAAACCCTACGTAGAGAGCGGTATGAAGAGATTTTATTTTGATATGATTTTATTTTAAATATGAAGTTATAGGTTAAAAAATACATCATGTTTTCCAACCTACACAAAATTATTTCATGATTGATAAGATGTAATTTTTCCTCTTATTCAGTGTTATCTAAAATTAAAGGTTGGATATCAAAATCTTATTATATAGGTAAAAGAGATATGTGCACCTCAATAGGATTTGATCTTAATTATGAATTTATATGTTAAACTATACATCATGTTTCCCAACCTATAGAAACTTATTTTATGGTTGGTAAGATGTAGTTTTTCTTCTCATTTGGTGCTATCTCAAATCAAAGGTTAGATATCACCACATGAACCTCTTTAGGTAAAATAAGTAAGTGAATCTCAATATTATTTGATTGTAAATATGAATTTTTAGGCTGAACTACACATCATATTTTCCAACCTACACAAACTCAGCTCATGATTGGTAAGATGTACTATTTAATGATAATTTAATGATATCTTATATTAAAGGTTCGATATCATATAATTCCTCTTAAGGTAAATAGATATTTGCACCTCAACAAGATTTGATTATTAATATGGAGTTCTAGGTTGAAATGTACACATTGTATTTTCCAAACTAAACAAACTTTGTTCATGGTTGGTAAGATGTACATTTTCTTCTCATTTGGTACTATCTCAAATTAAGGTTAAATATTAGAACCATAACCCCTTTAGGTAAAATGGGTGTGTTCATCTTGAGAGGATATGGTTTCAGATATGAAGTTCTAGGATGACAACACATCTCGTTTCCCAACCTACACAAACTTATTTAATGATTAGTAAGATGTGCTTTTTCTTCAAGCATTTGGTAAGATAATTTAATTTATTTTCTTTTCAAAGTATTTATTAACACATTTTTGTTATTTTAAACAAATGTACATTTGACATGTTCAACGAAATAAATGTTTTAAAATCTTATTTATTTTTAAAATGTACTGAAATAGACATTAAAAAATAATCAAAACTTAAATCTATGTAGTAGATATTTAAAACATATTAAGATCATTAAATTGTGTTTATATAAATAAAATAAAACTACCATGTGTATCTTTTAAAAAATATGTAACCTTCAAAATTTAATATTTTATAAATATATTTTCTTAAAGATTAAATTAGTATACTTATATTTCTTTAAAATACTTAAATAGATATTTCTAAACATTAAACTCATATTTAATAAACTATGTAAGGTAGAATGTCTATATTTGAAAAACTGTAGGTAAAAGCATCTAGGTAAAAGCTACCATACTTATATTTAGAAAACTATGTTAAAGAAAAAAAAGAGTTATCATTTTTTACGCAGATCTATTTCTCTTGAAAAAAACTTAGTTTTTCTTAAGATAGACATTCTAATTTTTGAGGTATCTATTATGTTAATATATTTTCACATGTTGTATATGTTAGGATTAACAGTCCACAATACAACTGAGAGGGGGGGATGAATCAATTGTATAACAGAATATTAAACTTTAAACTTTAAGTTCCACAATATCAAATCAATGAACACAATGAATGCCAACACAATAACACAATATTTTGGTTTCAAGGAAACCCTATAAAAGGTAAAAACCTCGGTGGGAATTAGCACCCACAAATGATGTACTGGGAGTATAGTAATCCTTGTTAGAAGATATAGCCCTGATAGGAGCTTATTGAAACATTACATTACATAGTCCTTGTTAGAGGACAGACCCTGTTAGGAGTCAAGAACAAAGAGAGGGCTCACTGCCCAAAGAAGTTTAAATCCACCTTTAGAACTCACTAGTTTGCAACAGGTGTATATAAAGAAATACACAATCTTTTGAACTGTTTGCTAGCAACTGTCTTTGCTTGATCAGTTCCAATGAAGTCCACCAATAAACCTCTGCTCTACATACATCAGACACAAGCTCGTAGATTTCTTAACCTCCTTACCTCACATATATTCCATCCATGTCTTTTCCAAAGAAAAGACCTTTCATTTATACCTTATTACAATTTACCAAGATCAGGTCGGCCCATGAGGTTTTTATAATTACAAATAATTACATAAACCCTTGCTAAGAAACACATAGTATCTAGAACAAGTCTACAATGATTACATTACAATAATTAAGGACCGACATCCTTAATTTAAGCTTTCCAAACAAAATACATGCTTCATTCCCTAAGTTGACTTCAAAATAAACCATCATCAGAACACATGCCACAGATGACATCACCAATCATTCCGTACCTTGCACTGACCAATGAAAATCCTTTAGTATTCATTCTAGCATCCTTCAAGCTCACATACCTTGAATCTGAATCTTTTGAAAGATATACCAAAAACCTAGAGACTAACTCTGTCATTTCTCACTATCACAATCCAGTGACCAGTCTTCACCAAAATAGCTATAACTTTATTAATATGAAACATCTAATGATACAATCTCATACATAAGTTCAAAACATCCATTTGAACTCTGATATAACTTTGCAGCACTTGAAACATCTGTACAGTGTCCGTACACTGTGATTACCAGTTTGGTTCCTCCATAGAAGCATATGTTAACATCAGTCAAAAAACACAAATGACAATAGTATGAGTGCTTATTCTATAATGTAGTAGTTAAACATATTAAATGTCTCAATCACCACCCATGCATTAGCAATATCCATCAATCTCCCCCTTTGGCATTGATGTCAACATATGAGAAAATCTTATCCCAAAGTTGTATCAATCCAAAGTCCTTTAACTGAACCATCTCCCCATACAGTAGGGATTTTCTCATAGCAACACTCCCCCTTTGACACCAATGGCAAAGGGTGCCATGAGCCTTCAACTACCTTCACACATAAACTTTCTTCTACGATCACTCCCCTTGAGGAGTAGATCCCTACATCTAGTCCAGATAATGATTAGGCTATGAATACCTCTGGACCGATGCATCTCTACATCATTTAGTTCTAACTAGAAGGGGCCTGAACCCCTAGCATACCTCTAAGATATTCAAAGGTATCTTTTGGAAGTGGTTTTGTAAAAATGTCTCCAATCTACTCTTTTGTATTGATATATTCTAGCTTGATTTCTTTTTCTGCCACCTTGTCTCTCAAGAAGTGATACTTGATAGAAATATGTTTAGTTTTGGAGTACATCACTGGATTCTTTGATATATTCCATGTACTGGTGTTGTCACAATGAATAACCATGGGCTTAACAAAAGTTATTCCAATGTATGTTAGCATTTGTTTCATCCAAACAATCTGAGTGCAGTTTGTAGCAGTAGAAACATACTCTGATTCAGTAGTAGATTGTGCTATACAATCTTGTTTCTGACTTAGCCAAGAAGCCAACTTTTTCCAAAGGAAAAATGCACCACCACTAGTACTTTTTCTGTCATCAATATTCCATGCCCAATCAGCATCATAGGCATGAAGTTCAAAGTCATCATTTTTTTCATACCATAGGCCATAATCTATGGTTCCTCTTAGATACCTCAGTATCCTTTTCACAGCAACTAGATGTGTTTCTTTGGGTTCTATTTGATATCTAGCCACAATTCCAATAGCATTAGCAATATCTGGTCTGATATGAGTCAGATATTGTAGTCCTCCAACCATTGATCTATACAAAGTCTGAAAAACACACTTTGATTCATCATCAATTGTTATCTTGTTGCCAGTCACCATAGGTGTTCCTACTAGTTTACAATCTTCCATTCCAAATTTCTTGAGCAATTCTTTGAGATACTTGGTCTGAGAAATGAAAATTCCACTCTCATTTTGAGTTATTTGCAATCCAAGAAAGAATTTCATTTCACCTATTATGGACATCTCAAATTCACTTTCCATTTCTTTAGCAAATTTCTTACATAGATCATCATTACCTCCAAAGATAATGTCATCCACAAATACTTCTACTATTAGGATTCCATCTTCAGTGGTTCTTAAAAAAAAAATATTGTCCGCATTACCTTTTCTGAATCCAAGCCCAAGTAGATACTTGTCTAACCTTGCATACCAAGCCCTAGGAGCTTGCTTCAACCCATACAAAGCTTTCTTTAATTTGCACACCATGTCTTTTTCTTCACATAGAGGAAATCCATTTGGTTGTTCTATGTATACGTCTTCTTCAAGATCTCCATTCAGAAATGCAGATTTAACATCCATTTGATACACTTTGAAGTTTTTATGTGCATCATCAGATAGGAACAATATTACTGCCTCTATTCTAGCAATAGGAGCAAATGTTTCTTCAAAGTCTATGCCTTATTGCTGTGAGTATACCTTACACACTAGTCTTGCTTTGTTTCTTACAACATTTCCTTCTTCATCCATCTTATTTCTAAAGACCCATTTTGTTCCTATAACATTTTTATTTTTCGGTCTAGGAACCAGTTCCCAAGTATTATTTTCTTGATCTGATCCAGTTCTTCTTTCATAGCATTTATCCAAGATTCATCTTTGAATGCTTCATCTAAAGTTTTTGGCTCAACTTGAGAAATCAAACAAATTTATTCTCTAACCTTTGATCTAGTTAGCACTCCCTGATTGGTATTGCCAATAATCTAATTTTTAGGATGGTTACTTTTTACATACCTTGGTGTTTTAGGAGTTTCAGTGGCCTTTCTTGTGCTAGCATCACAAGCTTCTTTTTCACTTTCTTCCTCAACAAGTTATTCTTCTTCTGTAGCAGTAGTAGTTTCTTTTATCTCTGAATTCTGACTGATGTCATACATTCTTTCTTGTGTCTAAAATTTCTCATCTATTCTTACATTGTTACTTTCAACCATCTTCCTCAATCTCAGATTGAAACATTTGTAAGCCTTGCTCTTAACAGAGTAACCAAGAAATATTCCTTCATCACTTCTAGCATCAAATTTCCCTATCTCATCATCTCTTTTGATATAACATTTACTACCAAAAATTTTGAAATATTTTACAATGGGAGTATGATCAAACCATAGTTCATAGGGAGTCTTACCTGTACCTTCTCTAATTTGAATTATGTTCAATGTGTATACTACTATTCCAGAAACCTCTCTCCAATGTACATGAGGTGCATTTCCTTCAATCAACATTGTCCTAGCAGCATCAAGTATAGTCATGTTTCTTCGCTCTGCTATCCCATTCTGTTGTGGAGTCCTAGGAGCAGATGTTTGTCTTTTTATCCCATGCTCTTCGCAGTATGAATTGAATAAATCTAATGTAAACTCTCCACCTCTGTCTCATCTTAAACACTTTATTTTCAATCCTGATTCATTCTCTACTTTTGGTTTAAACAACTTGAATTTATCAAATGCTTCTGATTTTTCTCTTAGATAGGTAACCCACATCATTCTAGAAAATTCATCAACAAAGAGTATAAAATACCTTTCACCATAGTATGAATTTGTTCTTGTAGGTCCACATAGATCTGTATGTACTAGATCCAACTTTCCTTTTGATGTAAATGATTTTCTTTTATGACTGCTTCTAGTTTTCTTTCCCATAACACATTCTCTACATACAATGTTAGATGGTTTCACAATCTTCGGTAGATCTCTTACTGCATTAGCCATACTTGCCTTCACAATGTTATCAAAATTAACATGACAAAATCTCCTATGCCATAACCAACTGTCATCTACCTTCGCAACAAAACAAGAGGCTCCGGAGGTGTTTAGTTCAAATACATTACCTCTAGATTTTGAACCGGTAGCAATCAGTTTTCCTTCTTTGCTTATGATAAAACATTTACCATTAACAAAACTTAACTGAAAATTTTTATCCATTAACTGTCTGACACTTAACAAATTATGTTTCAGTCCTTCAACAAGTAGTACATTGTCTGTATTAGTCTTTCCATCCAGAGTGATGGATTCTACTCCTATGATGGAATTTGGGAGATTGTCCCCAAACCTTACAACACCTCCATCATGATTCACTAATTCAACAAACTTGTTCTTATCACCAGTCATGTGATGAGAACATCCACTGTTAATTATCCATTCAGTTTTCTTGTCAACATGAGATACTAAGGCTTTTTATTCATGTATTGGTTCATCTTTAATAGCAACAAATCCAATCTCTTCACAATATAAATCATCTTCATCATCAAAGATTCCTTCACTAGCATAATAACATTCTTTGTCCCTTCTAATCTTTGCATAATCAAGTTTGTACTTAGAAACTCTTTTTGGACATCTAGATGCAAAATGACCTATTTTATTGCATGAAAAACATTTCAAAGGTAACTTGCCTTCAAATTTTCCCTTACCTCTTTTTTCTCTTCTAGTAATCAGTGCAACAAGCTCTTCCATCTTTCTTTCTTTTGCCATTATCTTTTCTCATTCCTTAGCATACTCACCAAGCTCTTATTTTAGGTCTTCTTTGCTTGTGCTAGGAAGTGTAGACAATTTCTTGTGTGCAGATGCCTTGAATGCAGATTCCACTTTAGATACAGCTTCTCCTAGTTCTACAGCTTCAAAAGTAGTTAGCTTTGCAATCAACATTTCTCTGCTAAAGTTTCGTGTTAGGGAAATAGTTTCTTGAATAGACATAGCCTTGAACTTGTAAGCATGGGTTAGAGATTTGAGAATCTTTGCAATAACTTCATCTTCATCATAAGTGCCTCCACAATTCCTGATTTCAACTACAGCTTTTGTAACCCTTTGAACATAGGCCCTAATGCTTCAATCTTCATTCATTTGCAGCTTCTCCATCTTTTTCTTCCAAATTTGTAACTTCGCTTGTTTGGTATACTTGTCTCCTTCATAAAGTGCCTCTAGTCTATTCCAAATTTCATGTGCCAAATCTAGAGCTTTGATTTCAGTAAATTCACCCTCAGATAGTGCGCTGATAAATGCTTCTCTTGCAACCATATTGCATGAGAACAACTTATTTTCATCATCAATGGCTGAATCCAAGTCATTTTCAGCCTTTAGAGATTCCTTCTTCTTTACAATCATCCAGTAGTATATGCCCAAGCATTGAAAATGTGTTCGCATCTTGTTTTTTTAACTGTCAAAGTTTTTAGGATCAAATTTAGGACTATCCTTCCTATAGAATGCCATCTCCAAGATCTCCTCAAGTTGTTAAGCTTTCTCTCTAAGGACCACAAGCTCTAATACCAATTGTTAGGATTAACAGTCCACAATACAACTGAGAGGGGGGGATGAATCAATTGTATAACATAATATTAAGGTTTAAACTTTAAGTTCCACAATATCATATCAATGAACACAATGAATACCAACACAATAGCACAATATTTTGGTTTCAGGGAAACCCTGTTAAAGGTAAAAAAACCCGGTGGGAATTAGTGCCCACAAATGATGTACTGAGAGTATAGTAATCCTTGTTAGAAGATATAGCCCTGTTAGGAGCTTATTGAAACATTACAGTACACCGTCCTTGTTAGAGGACAAACCCTTTTAGGATTCAAGAACAAAGAGAGGGCTCATTTCCCAAAGAAGGTTAAATCCACCTTCAGAACTCACTAGTTCGCAACAGGTGTATATAAAGAAATACACAATCTTTTGAACTATTTGCTAGCAACTGTCTTTGCTTGATCAGTTCCAATGAAGTCCACCAATAAACCTCTACTCTATATACATCAGACACAAGCTCACAGCTTTCTTAACCTCCTTATCTCACATATATTCCATCCATGTCTTTTCCAAAGAAAAGACCTTTCATTTATACCTTATTACAATTTACCAAGATCAGGTCGGCCCATGAGGTTTTTCTAATTACAAATAATTACATAAACCCTTACTAAGATACACACAATATCTAGAACAAGTCTACAATGATTACATTACAATAATTAAGGACTGACATCCTTAATTTAAGCTTGCCAAACAAAATACATGCTTCTTTCCTTAAGTCGGCTTTAGAATAAACCATCATCAGATCACATGCCACAGATGACATCACCAATCATTTTGTACCTTGCGCTGACCAATGAACATCCTTTAGTATTCATTCTATCATCCTTCATGCTCACATACCTTGAATCCGAATCTTCTAAAAGATATACCAAAAACCCAGAGACTAACTCTGTCATTTCTCATTGTCACAATCCAATGACCAGTCTTCACCAAAATAGTTGTAACTTTCTTAATATGAAACATCTAATGATGCGATCTTAGACATGAGATCACAACATTCATCTGAACTCTCATATAACTTCGCAGCACTTGAACATTCGTACAATGGCCGTACACTATGATTACCAATCTAGTTCCTCCATAGAAGCATATGTTGACATTAGTGACAAAACATAAATGACAACAATATGAGTGCTTATTCAATAACGTAGTGATTAAACATATTAAATGTCTCAATCACCACCCATGCATTAGCAATATCCATTAGTACATAGATCTTTTTACAGAAATGTATTATAATTTTACCCTTTCAAATATGTATTTTATTTACTATTGAATGCTCTTAGAGATGAGATTCAAAGTCCTTAATAATTGATTAAAAATATTTATTAAAAAAAATTGATATATATTTATTTAAATAACTATTTTTAATGTCATGATTTTAAACAAATATACACATGTCCAATCATATAAAATTTTGCAAAAAATTCTTATTTATTTTTAAAATATAAAAAAAGAATTGAAATAATTTGCAAAGAATAAAAAATAAAAGTGTCCAAGAATAGTATCTTTAAAAGATAACATAGATAACATTGGAAAACATGTTTTAAATAAATGTTAGAAAATGTCAAAAATCTAATAAAGAACCTTGTAATATATAATTATGGTTTGTCAATAAAAGTAGGTAGATAAAGCTTGTGTTGAAGTAATCTAGATAGAAGCATAATTTTCCTCCAACCAAAAGAGGCATGTCTTAGTCCTCTACAAATAAACTTCCAATTTTTTACAATTCCCTTTCAATATAAAATCTTTAACAATGAACTAGAATACCTATATTTAGGAAAATTTATATAAATCACACAAGAGAGATATCAAATTTTAAAGTATTAAATATTTATTATTGTTAATAAATATTTATATACATTTACTATTATTTTTTATTAAGGTGACAATAGGTTTTGAAGGGACCCCGAAACCCTTTACATAAATGGAACTTAAGATAAAATTATAAAGGTTCGAAAGGTACAACAGTCTAGCTAAAACAAAGGCCCAGACACCCCAAACCCCAAACTAAGAACACCCCATTCTACTACACAAGATAGAGGAATGAAAAATAGCATAACAAAGGAATGGTACTAAACTTTTGATCCCTTCTTGTGAGACTGAAGGGTCATGTCAAAAGAGGGAGGAGATCTCTTAGAATGTTTCCATTTAACAGTAATTCACCCCTCTTCAACTCTAGCCGCCTCATCCTGCCAGTACTACGAATCCAAGATAGAAGAACCAGCACCCAACATAGGTATTGCAACAGCCTATGAATCACCTAGTAAAGAACCATCATAACTCCCAGCTGAGGGAAAAACAACAACAGGACCAGCACCAGTCAAAGCCCCAGCAAGGATAGCAGAAACAACATCCACCGAGCAGCCATCGGGGGCCCCAACACCATCCATCGAAGAATCAAGAAGAGGACCAAAGATGGGCGGGCATTTCCAGCCAGCAAGGTAGGAGAAGGAACAAAATCAACCAAAGGACTAGCAGAATCAGGGACATCCTGCTCAACCACTTGCAAGAAGCTCTGATGGGAAGACACCTTCTCCATCGTATAGTGTTATGAGGAGGCACCCTTCCACCACGAAGCAGTCTTCTTAAATATCTAAAGATCACATTGAGAAGCAACATGACCAATCTTAAAGCATCTTCTACATCTGAAGGGGAGGCCTTCATAGTCCAATTATTGAATCCATCTTCTTCCCTGAGGAGAATAAAGTTTGATCTCTGATGGAAGGCCCTTCGAGGTATCAATATCCACCAGGATACAAGCATAAGTAGAGTGTAATAAATCTGAAGATTTCTCATCCACCATTAACATATCCCTAATAGCATCCCCCACAGTCTCTAGAATGGAATCAATCCAAAGATGGAGCGGAAGATGAGGAAGCCTAACCCAGATAGGTTGCATAGCAAACGATTCAGAAGACGGAGAGAAATCAGGATGCCAAGGTTTCAACAAAAGCATAAAATGATCCTCCTAGCTAAAGAAATTTTCACACAAAATAGATTTTCTATCCTCAGCATTGTCAAATTTATCCACAAAAAAGCCTTTAGCCATTGGAAAAATATGGATTGTGCCAGAGATTAGGGGTTCCCAATATCTGGAAATCTAGGAATGAAGATCAAGCAGAGAGGGCCAGAACACCTTGAATCTGCAGATCAACCCATGCTCAGAAAAAATAGAAGTTGCTGCATCAATCTCAGATAGGGTGTCCTCATCCAACTTCATGGCGATATGGTTGCATACTGGGAAAGCACTGTAAGGGATGCCATCCATAGCAGAGCGATTTTGAGCCTTGGGCAAGGGGACCACCGAGGGCCGACCCTCCATTGAAGGCACCACAAGGGGAACAGAAACATCTGCAGCCTTCCGAGCGTCTGTAGACCTCCATAGTTTGACTACCGCAGAAGCCCTAACGGGCTCCAAAACCACTGCAGCAGATGCCAAACCGAGCATAGGGGAGGTGGAAGGAGCATCAAGTTCCAATGTAGCTGCAACAAGAGTCGTCGCTTGAGCCCTCAAGGATGCGACAAGAACAGAAGTCGCATCTGGACCGTGAGCGGGAGAAACCATTTCAAACAATTCTTGAACTATTTTTTATACATTTACTATTGTTAATAATATATACATTTAATCAAAACAATTAGAATTTTGTGAAATTCAAAAATATAAAAAATAAGATGAAGTACAGATTATTGAATATCACATAAGTATTTTTGAATAGTATAGTCACCAAAGCAAAACAAGACCACCCAAGTTATTTGATCAATCAAAGTTAGAAATTATAAAAAAATATTTAGTATTAAAAATCATAATTATATCGACATATATTATATTGAATTATGAAATAGTTTGTTGGTACATATAGATAAGTAAAACGTTCTCCTTTAATATATATTTGAAAATAGAAAATTTAATAATGATAATTTATTTTTTATATATTAAATATTTAATTATATAATAATAAATACGATGTAGATTGATTATAGCAATATTAGTATTTTATAATAGTTATATTTATATAATTATTTTTATTAATAATTATATTACACATTTAGGTTATGTTATACACCTATTGTCTTCTCTTTAAATCTAAATAATAAAAAATATCTAACTTAATATAGCTAAAATATCAATTAAAATACTCATTAACAAACATTCAAATAACAATATACATAATTAAAATTGAAATAACACAAAAATATAATTACAATATACATAACTACAAATATAATATTATTTAAAAACTATTTCAATTATTAAAAAAATAATAACATTCAAAATTTATCTCTATGTCTTAAATTATTTATTTTAAATTTTGCTATTGTGAGAAAAACCAGAATAAATGGCTAAATTTACACAATATAGCTAAAAAGATGTAATTAAAATTATTGGTATATAATGAATAAAAATAAACTTCATTTTTAATTTCTTTTATATTTACTTTATTTTAACTCCACAAATTTTAACAATCAAATAGCCACTTGTATACTTCATAAAAAAACAACACTAGTCAAATTAAATATTAATTAAAATTAACCTTAATCATTTAAAACTTGATTAAAGTGTGATAAATTTGATAAATTTGATAAATAAACTATAATAGATTCATCTTAGTAATTTGTTTACAAGACCTCATGTTTTGCTGATTGGCTTTCTCAAAATTCTGAGTATTCCTTAAAAGCTAAGAAGAAAATACCAGCTTTTTGTTGACCTTCACTTTTGTTGAGACCTACAATAAATAAATAAAAAGCTTTATTAATTCAATGAAAGTTAGATGGGAAGTATTAAAAATTAATCATAAGCCAAGGCTAAATATATATTTTTTTTTTTACCAGAATTTGTTGCAGAATTTTGAAAACAAATGCTAAAGATTGAAATTTTCTTGTGTAGGAAGAGCAAAGCATAAAAGAAATATTGCAATCACATTAGAGAAACATTTTCTTACCAGCTTTCTTCCAAATATACAAGTAGAAAAATGAAGATGACCTGCAAGTTTGGGCACTTAGTTAAACATTGCAATAAAAGTATGAAGACTCCTATTTTTAGAGTAGAATTTTTAAAACAACTGTTTTTCCTCCTCATAGCCCAATGTCTTACCTGCTTCATCTCCCATAAGGCATGCCATCGGAACCCAGAACAAATAATGCACTCATCGTTTTCAATAAAATTCATAAATTGTTGTCTACTCTTTCTTCATTTGAAAAACAAGATTAACAAATAAAATAATAGAAGTGTAAGTTTGATTTCTAAAATAAAAACAAAACGTCATCACCTCCAAACAAATTTCTATTTTTGGGAAACTTTTTAATTTAAACTAGAACATAAATTGTTTCTGCATTTCTATTTTCCGGAAAACTCTTAATCAACCAAATTTATATTATAATTTTCCAGCATAATTGCGACTTGACATAATCTGTGGCATAATTTACAGTAAATATAAAATGTGACATGGAATTAAAATCAATGCAAGATAATCTCTGTCATTTGAAATTGTAGGATGTACCAAATTTCTGACGACTTCTTCAACAACAAAATATACAAAAATTAATGGAAAACTTAATAAAAATTTATTAAACTGTTCATTTGTTACTAATAGCGATGATGCATGTAAATAATTCAAATCTTCTTGCCTATATTGCACAGAGCTTTTTTGAGCTTAGGAATGGCAACACATTTTCTTTGGCTTCATAAAATGGTTTTCTTCTAGCACAGTAAAACATCTCTCTACAACATTTCTCTTATTTTTATTTCTCATTGATGATGATCAATTATGGAGTTTGATTTCAAACTGTAAAAATAATGAATGGTCTATGTTTTTTTTTGTACATTTCATTTTTCTTGCTCTTTGATTATGTGAGTTCAATTCTGAACTACTCACAATTCTGAACTGTAAAAATAATAAAATGGTCTATGTTTTTCCCCTTTCTGATTCTTGATGATTGATTGTAGAATTTAGTTCTAGACTGTAAAAGCAATAAATGCTCCATATTTTTCTTTCTACATTTCACTTCTCTTACGCTTTGATTCTGTGATCATGAAATTTGGTTCTAGACTGTAAAAACAATAAATGGTCCATGTTTTTTTTAGGAGTCTTCCAAACAAGAAGTGTTACAGCTTATATGATAAATTTTCAAAAGGTTACACAAAACAAGAAAAAAAAGAAAAATTGAATCATCATTCTAGTATAAATAACAAAATTTACGTCTTGACAATATTTTTCATACAGCTTCATTCATGATCCCCCAAAAACAACACAACACCTTTTCAGCCAGCTTTTTCCATTGCCTAGTGCAAAGACTCAATCAGCTTTTGAAGAACAATAGTGGGATTCTCATCCGCCCTCATCAATTCCTTATTCCAGTGCGGAAGAAAATGGAAATGAAGAAAATAGAAACAGAATAGCAGGAAATGGAAATAGAGAAAATAGAAATAGAAAAGCAGGGGGGAGGAGTTTTATTCAAATATTTTTAAAATTGCATCACGCAGAAGGATGTTTAAAATTCAAAATTTAAAAATCCGTTTCCGCAGTCGTCTATTTTTACCACTGTTTGTTGTCGTTTGTTTTCCGTCTTGCTCCGTTTTCTCTGTTGCCGTTTCTCACTGACGTTCGCTGTCTACCAATACCGTCCGTATATAACATGATGGATGTCATGTATCTTATAGTATCTTATAGTATCTTATGCATCTCTTAACATGCACTTTTTATCCAGAGCTTAACTTCTTCGATTCCAAAACGTGGCCCATTTATGGTGACGGGTACCACTCATCGACGCAAATATTCCTAGACAAAAATGTCAGCACTGCCAGACTGTTCTGAGATCAACAATTAACTCAGAAACAAAATCTGGAGCTTAGATTGAGTTCAGATTCAAATGAGAGCAGTTCTCACAGAAAAGACAACACATTCTTTTTTAACAAAAAAATTAGCAGAGACACGTGAACGATCTATTGACAAAATTTTCAAAATTTGTGAACCGATTTGGACCTTCCACCATTTTGCCAACAGCACCCACTTGGAAATGTCAGGCATTTCAACCAACACAATCAAAAAACTATACTGCCCATCAAAAATCAATATTGTATTTCAATGCCTCATACAACAATCTACAAACGTGATATTGCAGGAATGGCATGTGACATCCATTGATCACACAGCCCAGTTGCTGAAGGATTTGTCAACACCCATCTGACTTAAACGATTATATTTATACTACATACATACAGGCAAAGTTCAATCACAAGAATCCTTTTGTCTAACTCAGATGGCCTTCAGTTTTTCTCTTTTTCACTCCTTTCTGTTTTCTCTTTTTACTTGCAATGATTACAAGTGCAGATCCAGATGTATTGCAGGATTACTATGTAGCAGACACCAAGTCCTCTGCGATTTTCATAAATGGGTTGCCTTGTCTGAGTCCAAAACAGACATCTACAAAGCACTTTATGACGTCGGCTCTGGGCAGCCCTGCGAATACATCAGGCAACATATTCGGGTTCGGAGGGACTGACAGATGCAAAGATGTTGCCGGGCATCAATACGCTGGGAGTATCAATCGCTCGGGCAGATCTCGAGGTGGGCGGGCAGGTGCCTCTTCATACACACCCGAGAGCCACTGAAATTGTTTACATATTGCAAGGAAAATTGTTAGCAGGCTTCGTGGATAGTTCGAACAAGTTGTTCTCTCACACTGTGAAAGCTGGCGATGTGTTTGTGTTTCCCAAGGGGACGACTCATTTCCTTCATAACATTGGTGGGACTCATGCGACTTTGATTGCTGTGTTCAACAGTCAAAATGGCGGGGTTGCTGTTACTCCATTCATCACATTTGCTGCGAATCCAAGCATTCCCGCTGAGGTTCTGAGCAAGGCGTTCCAGATTAGTTCGGAAGAGGTGGGGAAAATCAGAAAGGGTCTTGGTGGCAATTGATCAGATGATCGCTTCTTTTATGAGTTCATTTCCTTTCCTAGACTTCTCCTGAACCCACCATCTTCTGTCTGCTTCATATCTTTCATATATCTGAGCATTTGATTACTTCAGCAGCTCCTTTCATCCTATCATCCCCCCATTTTGGATACCAAGACGACAGCATGGAATGAAAAGTGTTTTGATTGTAATCTGTAGGATTTGCATACGGTGGCAAAAGAAAGTTGAATTAAATGAAATTAATGTCTTTGCTTTCCTTTTTGAAAAGTGAGCATACACAAATAGGATTTCATGGGCAGTTTTTATGAAGTGTGTATGAACGAAACCAGAGTGAGGAGATGTAATAAAAGGCTGTATCAACAGCCAATTCGCAGTCAAAACAGAGGTTTTCTGAGCACTTAAATGAGCAACAGTTCTGTGTCATGAAGTAAATTAGGGTATTTTTTAAGGATACAGAAATATAAATATCATTTGTCTGTTCATTTTTTAAGAATATAGAAATATAAATATTCATAATCAGCCAACCGCTTTCTACAGAATTTATGTGCATGAACAATCACAAAAACAAATTAAGTGCCTTCCAATATGATGTTGGGTAACCAAGCCATACCTCATGTTTGTAAGAAAGCGATGGTGAGGAAACGCCTTTTTAATGTCAATTTATAGAGGAAATAATAAAGAGTTCGAACCTACTTCAGAATATTGAGATAAGCAAAAAAAATAAGAACATAAAAAATGTCATGCACACAAGATAAACACAAGAGACCAAATTTACGTGGGAAACCCTTTCGGGAAAAACCCACCACCGAAAAACCTGAGTGTCTTCTTTGTATTACAGTAACCAATGTTACATACAAACAATAATGTATTTTTGCACAAGCTCAGATTGTGTTACAATCAACCTGACATTACACCACTTTGACACTCTACTATTTCAGCCTTTTTTTTGCCTCCAATTCCTAACGAATCCCACAGACATTTATACACTGTGATTCGTTATAGAATTCGGTATAACAACTGTCACTCCATGAAACGGTTACTAGAAGCCTTGGCACTCCACCATTTGACAGTACCAACAGTCACTCCTCCAGTCGACGGTCCCTTCGGCATCAGACACTCCCTTCGGCATCGGGACACTCCCTTCGGCATCTGGTCACTCCTTTCGCCTCGGACACTCCCTTCAACCTCCCTTCAGCATCGGGTCACTCCCTTCAGCATCAAGTCACTCCCTTCGGCCTCAGACACTTCCTTCGGCCTCGGTCACTCCCTTCGGTATCGGGTCACTCCCTTTGCCACAAACACTACTCCACACGCATCACCGTACATTGGAACTGGCATCGTACTAAAGTATAGTACTCATATTGTGGAATTTGTACTTGTACTTCACCTTCACTGTACATGCAACATCACCGTACTCCACATAGTACTCGTGATGTACTCTATAAGGTTTCACCGTACACATTTGTCTCAAAACTACCCGTACAATGTTTCACTGTACGGTGCCTCAAACTATCTGTATGGTGTTTCACCATACAGTGAACAACCATCGTACTAGTCATTCTCAACAATCTCCCACTTGACAAGGTATGTACTCATATTGCAGAGTTACTTAATATGACCATGTTCGCCATTCGAACTTAACCGTGTTCATTTTGATAACTCCAAGGTATACAATCATGAATTCAAAATTAATAACATATACAACCTGTAACATACAGTTTCAAGCCTCAAAACAGTATTTGCCACATATGCACTAAGAAGCTCCCACTACATAGGCAATGTCTGCCTAATATGAATCCATTTAACCACATCATGTAGAAGTGCAACAACAAACTTGTAGCATCAAGAATGTCAACAGTACATCAACCATGTACCATGTCCTTCTACATACACCTCTAGATGCCTATCAAACTTCCTACTGAAACCATCAACCGTTTCAACAAACACATCTCTAATCACAAGAGAAAACATCATCATCACCGTCTCTAAGTATCCATGAGCACCTATAACCGATCAATCCATGCTAATCCATGCTAACTCCAAATGCAGAACAACAACTTCATGAAGTGTCAAGCAAATGACCAATGCACTCAATACACAGCAACAAAAAATAAGATCAATGTCAAAGTTCCAACCACGACCTCAAGAACATAAACATGACAACATGATCTAAAACATCTCAACCAAAGAGATAACATGCTCCATATTAACATACCATAACATGTCAAATGAAAACATAATCTACACCTTTATCAAAAACCCTGTAGAGTCCTCAAGATGTCAACATCTTCAATTACATGAAGATAAACATCTCCAAATAGTACTTCAGCAAATGTGAAAAGATCCTTGTGCAAGATCAAAATCTCACGCCTTCAATATTTCCAATACTAATGAAGATCATTCACTACGTCACTACCAACAACTCCCACTAAACCATGGTGTCGAGTTACACATGGCATCGTGACAAACTTCTTCCACACATCACTGCCAACACCCCCACTATATGGTGGTGTCGAGTCACACATGGCATCGTGACAAACATCTTCCACATGAAGATCAAATTAATCTACCAGTCATCATCAGATGACCAATCAGCCAAAACAAAATTGATAGCATCTTCATCATCACTCTGAGAAGACTCCGAATTTGAAGAACTTTGCATTTTCTTCTTCTTCTTCTTCTTCTTCTTCTTCTTCTCTTTGCAATCCTTTCAGATATGACCAGCCTGCCCACAATTCCAGCACTTCACTTTGGACTTCTTTCCAAAATATTTAGACTTCATGTCCTTTCTTTTGTCCTTCCATCTGTCACGAACGACAAGAGACTCTTTAGCCACCTCAGAAGATTTCCTCTGCATCTCCTTCAACAAAAGTGCAGCAACTACTTCATCCATCTTAAATTGGTTGGTAGTACTTTCAATGGCCATCACAAGGTGATCCCACGAACCAGGCAACAAGCACAACAATAACATGCAACACTCTTCTTCACTAACCAACACACCAATAGATGTTAACTGTGCAATCACCATATTAAACGTGTTTAGATGATCTGCCACAGTCGTTCCTCTGTCCATCTTCAGAGAGTACAACTTTTTTCTCAGGAAGAGCTTGTTTACCAAGGATTTTCCTTGATAAATATCTCTCAACTTCTCCACAAAGAACATGAAGATTTCTCTTCATGGACATTCAACAGAATAGAATCTGCAAGGCTCAACCTTATCAGTCCTCTAGCCTTTCTATCCCCCAGATCTCAATCTTCCTGCTTCATGCCTGGAGGCTTGTTACCAGACACGGTGATCCACATATCTCAATCAACTAGCATATCTTCAACTTTAAGTTTCCACAACTCAAAGTTTGTGCCATTGAACTTTTCAATGTTTATTTTCCCTAATATACTCACGATCTCAATTTTCAGATGAACACTTTGCAAAACCCCACTGGAACCAAATTGACACAAACGACCAAGCCTACCCAACAAGGATAACAAAAACTGGTTTGGCTCTGATACCACTTGTAAGAAAGCAATGGTGCGGAAACGCCTTCCTAATGTCAATTTAAAAGGGAAATAATAAAGAGTTCGAACCTACTTCAGAATATTGAGATAAACAAAAGAAATAAGAACATAGAAAATGTCATGCACACAAGATAAACACAGGAGACCAAATTTACATGGGAAACCCTTTCGAGAAAAACCCACCACCGAAAAACCTAAGTATCTTCTTTGTATTACAATAACCAATGTTACATACAAACAATAATGTATTTTTGCATAGGCTCATATTGTGTTACAATCAACCTAACATTACACCACTTTGACACTCTACTATTTCAGCATTTTTTTGCCTCCAATTCCTAACGAATCCCACAAACATTTATACATTGTGATTCGTTATAGAATTCGGTATAACAACTGTCACTCTATGAAACGATTACTAGCAGCCTTGGCACTCCACCATTTGATAGTCCCAACAATCACTCCTCCAGTCAACGGTCCCTTCGACATCAGGACACTCCCTTCGGCATCTGGTCACTCCCTTCACCTCAGACACTCCCTTCATCCTCAGGTCACTCCTTCGCCATAGACACTACTCCACACGCATCACCGAACATCGGAACTGGCACCATACTAAAGTATAGTACTCGTATTGTGGAATCAGTACTTGTACTTCACCTTCAATGTACATGCAACATCATCATACTCCACATAGTACTCGTGACGTACTCTACAAGGTTTCACTGTACACATTTGTCTCAAAACTACCCATACGGTGTTTCATTGTACGGTGCCTCAAACTACCTGTATGGTGTTTCACCATACGGTGAACAACCATCGTACTCGTCATTCTCAACAATGTTATCTAGAGATGAGATCAACTTCTTATAAAACTTCAATTTTTGTTGAGAAAAAATTGGCAAAAGCCTCTTGGAAAAATCGTCAAAAGAAGTTGCAAAATAACACCACCATTATGCAGAATAATTGTCATTCCCTAGATGCAATGCAAAGATCACACACAATTTTTTGAAAGAATCATCAAAACCCCTCATTTTTAGAAAAATGGTAAAAACTCGTGATTTTTTCAAAAGTTTGACAAAGAGTAGAAAAAGAAAACCACAATTTTCAAGGAAAAAATCATGAAAAAAACCTCAATAATTTTTGGGATAAAAAATCATGCAAAAACCTTCCACATTTTTTGGGGAAAATAAATCGTACAAAAACCCTCCCCAATTTTTGGAAAAATAAAATATTGCAAAACCCACCATGATTTTTAGGGAAAAAATCATTCAAAAATCGAAATGCAAAACCCTCTTACATCAAATAAAATAGCAACCCTCAGTCAAAAGAATAAAGAACCATTGTAGATCTAAAAAAAATTCATTTCTCTAGTGAGAACAGTAAAAATGAAAAACCCACAACTTTTGTTTTAAAAAATTACCAAAAACTATAAACCATCTATTTTATTGAAAAAATCGAACAAAAAATCTTCTAAAAATTTTCTCACGAAATGTTTTAGAAAAACAATGATTTTTTTTGGATCGGTAAAAGGCCTTAGCATATAACTTTATTAATGTATAAAATTTATTACATTTTGAATCTCCATTCATTGCGGGCACTGGTAGGAAAGAACAGAGAAGAAAACCTTCAGTCTTGTCTAGGACATATGTCTAGAAAAAATAGTTACATGATAGTTATGAGGGCATTCCCTCATTTACATCATTGTTACATATAATTATGACAGTGTCATTGTTACATATCCTTTATATTTTAGGTGTTCAAATTCCTTCCTTTTTTCCTTGGAAGGTCTAGTTTTATTCTGTTTTGTCTTCCAACAGCTTGCTATATACCTGCATAGATTATCCTTCATGACTAAGATCATTGTATTAGTTTTTTGATGATAAAAGAAACTAAAAGACATTTGTTTATCATACAAAGATTTCATATTTTAAATACCTTTCTTGTTGACTGGAACCTTTGTGATTTGTAGTAATGGTCTTATTATTAAGTATTAACAGAATGACGATCCACCTTTCCTTAAGCTATTGGAGCCTTGTGATCTCTTAATGTGGAAACAACTTGGTTAAGAGATTATCAAGACTACAATAGCTAACCTAAAGGTGGATGTGTGCCCATTAGAAACATATAAGGATCATTGCAAACATTATTCTTGTCAATCTTTATAAAAATCATTATTCATCTTTATACGAGGCAAATTTATTTGAAGGTAATTATATGTCCAAAAGCATTATAATAGGTGACCTTACTCTAATGTTCATAAAGTGAATACATATGTTGTTATAGAACAAAATCTATTATTCATTAACCATTGTTTAATTCAAAAAATAGTTATATAATTTATGATCATCCCATAGCTACTTCTTTGAAAAAGACAAAAAACTACTTTAATCAATTACAGATTCAGAACATAATTAGCATTTAAAAATTATCAGAAACCCATTATTCTTATAACCCTTTCTTCTACGAGTCAGTCTCCAATCTTTTGAGATGATGTTTTTCCTATTTTGGGGAGGGATCTCTTGATTCATCACAGTCAGAGTCGTTCCAATCCTCCCAATCTGAAGCACATACCTCATCCTCTGTTAAGAATATATCAAACCAATTTTCATCAGACAATGTTCTAACATGCATAAAGTGAAACAAAAAATCAATATTTATGTGAATCATGGATGTCCATGCCAAGAATGGGTCTAAATCGTTTGTGTCTAATATGGGTAATGTGGGAACCGTTCTCCCCCCAATCAAAGGGGTTTCATAAATTTTTGGTTTTGGTATGGTTAAATCTCCCCTAATGTTGTTAATCACTTTATCTACGTCTACAAGGATTATTTTTTTTAAAGGCGTCTACACAACATACCAATCGCATGTTTATCAAGATCAACTTGTATCGAAGAGGCAATGAACATTGCAGGTATATCTGAGTTGACTCTATATTTCTCATTGTTTATGATAAAATCTATTCCTAAGATTCTGTACAAAGCTCTCAAAACAAGGCCATGGGTTGAAAGCATAATTTGTTTTAGCCATCTACTCTTTATTTCTTCATCAAAGGCAATTTGTGTTTTAGACCCATGAAGTTTGATAATGGTCGACATAATCCTAGAAAAGGAAGGGTAGCAAAGAGGGAAGAGAGACACTAGGAAAAGAGGAGGCGAAAGGAGATGTAAAGGTGGAGGATTAGGCACTTGGACAACCAATAAAGGAAAGACATTCAATATGAGCCTTGATATAGCGCTCAAAGAGTCAAGAGATGAACCGATCAGGCCAAAAAGAAAAAAGGGAAGAAAATATTAGGAGAGAACAGAAAGATGAGAAAATATATGTTAGAGAATAAGCATTTACTACAACTCTCCCAATTAAGAAGGCATCTATCTAGTCGAACAAACAACTGCCAGTTTTCTTATAACCATAATATTCCTAAAAAGGATGGAAACTACCAAAAAGAACAGGCAAAATTAAAATAAATGTATATAGGTATGAATATATATCTTAATTAACAATATAAGTGTGTGTGTGTGTGTGTGTGTGTGTGTGTGTGTGTGTGAATACGAATAAATAGCAGGTCACACCTATATCCAAATATTTCCTTTTTACTGTAAAAACCCATTTATAAACAAGGCTTAAGTAAAACCCTAACATTTATTATTTTTTTAAATCATTAATACTCGAAAAATGTCCAAAATGATTGAAGCTGCATACATAATTTGGGATTATGCCATATATTATTTCATTTTTAATTCTATTACAATCCATATGTTTACCTTAGTCTCTTTATTTAGCAAAGCTTTAATTCTTATACCTTCTCCATAACTTAAATACTTTCAACCTTAAATTTGAAAATAAATATTGAATATCCATAAATTTTTCTTCTGAATATCTAAAATGAGATCTTCCATTTTATTCATATATCTGTTTTTTACAAAATAACCTTCTGATGGCCATTATCCCTTTTTTTTAACAACATCTGTAGCTTATGAATTTAAGTCATCACCAAACTAAGGCCACAATCAATTTTCAAGGTAGAGATTCATGAGTTTTTTTTTTAAATTAGTATTCATTAAAATTAGAAATAACTTAGTCTAAACAAGGAAATCCTTCACGAAAAGAGACAAAGTAAATGTAAGCAATAACATCTTGATATGTGTGTGTGTGTGTATATACACATATACATACATACATGAGTTATTCTGAATATAAATGTATATATCTCTACATAAATACATATATATTTATGTATATGCATATATATCTGTATTCATTTATGTGGATCTATCAAAATGAGAATTAATATTTTAGGGCAAGAGTAAGGTCTTGTAAACATTTGTCATAGTAAATTAAGATTTATGTTTGTAACAATATAGCTAAAAATATAATTTGTCTGTTTGGCCCAATCCAAAATTCAATAACGAGCTAGAACTTTCTGTGTCTAATAAGTCTTGCTATAGAAGTAAGGTTCTATCTAATAAGATTATCCCTATAATATAAAGTTCTAGAATAAAATAAACCAAACTTAAAATTGACGCATATATGTAATACTAAAGCCAAAAAAGCATGAACCCACTCCAATCCCATCTCCAAATCTAGCCTGTCTAGCCCAGTTGGATGCCTTTTCCTTTCCTTGTAGGTCTCTTCTTTGCCTGACTTTATGTTTCATCTATATTGTCTTCCTCGCATTCAGTTTCGTCATTTAAAGAGAAGACATTCACTCTTTCCATCACTTGTTCATACCCTTCTATACCCTCCTCAACCAAATATTTAGCAAACTAATAAGTGCAATTGGGCCTCTTGACATGAAATAGCCTAGTAAGGAAGTTTAGGTTTTGAATTCTACTGGCAGACGTGGAATCAAATTTCTCCTAGTTTTCTACCCATATGATGGGGTATTTCGGGATTGGCTTTCCATTCGCATCTGTTTTCCCATTGTTTCTTGCCTTCAGAATCATAAGATACTATTCTTAAATAAGTTACTACATAATTCCCTTACAATCTTCTTATCCTTTTCGAAGAACATGGCTATGGCTAAAAACATGGATGAAATATTAGAGTTCACTCTAGTCCTATCAATGTTTTGAGTATATTCTTCCCCTAGGATTTTCAATGAAGCTTCAATAAGCAAAGAATGAGGAAAGGTTAAAATACCTCTAATTCTTGTATCAGTAACCATATCCATCACCTCATTCTATCATTTTTTGCCTCACAATCTTACCGGGGTATCCATAGTGGCCTATCTAGAGTGGTTATGTGTGTACTCTATCGTTAGACAATGAAGTAATAGACGATTTTATTGAAGAGAGAGTTGAGGAAGAGTAACTTTCATGATTACTGCTCTGTTGGAAAGAGGATGAACAATGATGTGTTAGTCATTAATGGAATTTTTAATTCCATACATGAAATGAAAGTAATGTATATTAATTAGTGCCAAGCATGGTAGTTTGATTTTGAATCCATTAAGGGATAAAAGGTTATGAGGTAATTTTGAGGATGCGTGTATTGCTTTATCATAATTGATTTGATGTCCTCTTTTTTCCCCATTTCCTTTGATTATGATAATAAGCGGTGACCTGACATCATATGTGTGTTTCTACCCATATATTCATGTCTGATACAGAGAAATATTTGTTAATTTCATTGTAATTATTTTACTACTTTTTTAATAGATATAATTTTATCCACTACTTTGCAATGGAGAAGAAATTGGTAAGAATTTGGTAAGAATTACTCTGTTAATAAGAATGACTCAAATAATCTATATTTGGTTCTATTAACTAATTTGAGAACATGTGCAGACGAAACCATATAGATATTTATGGCAGAATCTCCTTCTTTGATGAGCCTAGAAACGGCTCGAGGTAGGATTAATTGATGCAAATGAGGGTGGGAGGACACTTGAAAGACTTCAGCTCTCTTTTGTATTAAATTGTGGATATAACGAGTGGAAGAATAAGCCTAAATACTTAACATGGGGAGAATATGAGTATAATATTATATATCTATATATATGAGTGTCTTAATTTCTTACGAAACACTCAATCTATGATTGCTTTGTTTAGAAACTGGTAATAGGAAATATAGTAGCTAAATAAAGGATGTATTCTAATATACAAATTATGGGGAGTATGTTCTTAAGTAGATATTATTGCACGTATTATCTGTAGTATTAGATCTTTGGTCCTAGTTTACCATATTAGTTTTGGTAATTTCTCTGATTTTGTTTCTATTAGCTCCTATGTTAGCTAATTCATCTCCATCTATGTTACCTTCCCTATATATATGTCTAATTTCTATCTCCGGGAAGAATGCTAATAATTCAATAACTTTTTCTAATTTTGAGTTAAGTTTCTAATTGGGAGTCCTAGATCTCATGGCATTGATGATAATTTATGAATCACCTTCAATTTCCAGCTGTTTTATCCCTATTTCTTTATTTAATTTCAATTCATCTATTATTGTTTCACACTCTACCATATTGTTAGTTGTATTCTTCAAAGGTTTAGCAATCTTGGCACAAATTATTCCTATCCAGTCATAAATAATGCAACCAATACTAGCTATACCTGGGTTCCCTCTGGATGCCCCATCAAAGTTCAATTTATGCCATCTGAATTTGGGTTTCAGCCATTTACAATTTGTTCTATTGATTTTTCTTTGTTTTCCTCATTTTCCATATTGGGGAGGAATAATAAGACCCAGCCATTTTTTCCTTATCATACTATCCCATGAAGAGAATACTCCTTCATGGTTGATTTGGATTCTTAGTATGTTATTAATAATTTCTACAATACTTACTTCAATCTTGTTAGTTAGGGCTTGAACTGCCATCTTCTTATTTTTAAAAGTTCTCTTGTTCCTTTCTTTCCAGAGTTCCCATGTTATAATGGAAGGAGAAATTATCCAAATATCTATGTATAGGTTTTTCCCTAGATGGGTTGGCCATGACCTCAAAGAATCTGTGAGGTCTATGGGGTATGCTGAACTCCACTTTAAGTTCCCTCCTAGCCAGTTCCAACATTCCTTCGTGAAGGGACAATTAAGTAAGATGTGGTCCACTATTTCTTCTTGTTGTTCACATAATGGACATCTGGATGGACCTTCAAATCCAATCTTTATAAATCATCCTGTTGTGAGTATTCCTTTTTGTAGTGTTGCCCATAAAAACATCCCAGCTTTGGGTAGGCATGCTTTATTCCAACATAAATTTAAAGGGATGTCCAATTCTTCCATATTTTGATTTTAAACTATGGCTTTGTATCCCTCTTTAACTTTGTATGTACCATCATTTGACTTGTTCCAGATTAATTTATCCATCCCATTTTTAATGGTGATATATCTCGAGTTGAGGATATCTCCTAGTTTTAATTTTTCCAATGGTGTGACTGGAATATTATCCATACTCTTCCCTTGTCATTCTAGAGATGTGTTCTCATCGTTTGTCTGAATATAATCTACCACGTATTTCCCCCAAGTTTGTGTTAATGTTTCCTTAGTCGAATCATTAAGACCTAAACTTTCCATAGGGGGATATCCCCCCCCCCCCCACCAAGAGTCTTCCCAAAAAAGAGCTTGTTCCCCATTTCCTATATCCCACATTAATTTTTCATTAATGATATCTCTACATTCCATTATGAAATTCCATGTTCGAGAGCCTTTCACGTGATTTTTAGTTTTGAATATATTAATTGGTTCCGCCTCTAAAATATACATGTTTAGTAGGATTGTGGCCCATTTACTATGTGGTTCCTAAAATAATCTCCAAACCAACTTTGCTCCTAAAGATTTGTTTTTTCATTTGAGGCTTTTTATGCCTAGACCTCCAGAAGAAGTAGGTTTGCAAATATTTGACCACTTGACCATGGATATTTTTTTATTATCTAAAGATCCTTGCCAAAACAAATTCCTGAGGTCTTTTTCTAAACTAAATCTCACATTCTCAGTTAGAGGGAGAATGGACATTTGATATGTTGGAATTGTTGTCAATACATATTTAATCATTGTGGTTCTTCCTACATTCGAAAGCCATCTACCTTTCCAACTTTCTTTCCTAGCTTAATTTTGTCTATTATTGGGTCCCATAATTTATTGACCTGGGATCCTTTATCTAGAGGAATTCCTAAATACTTACAAGGAAAATTTCTTGTTTTAAAACCTAGAATATTTACATATTTGTCTTACCATTGATGGTTTTTTAGTGAGAAAGAAAATCTTTGATTTTTCTGCATTCACTTTTTGGGTTGATGCCTTCATATATATAATCAATATGTCCCTAAAGGATTTGGCTTCTTTCTTATTACTAATTCTTGGTATGATTGTATCGTCAACAAACTGTTGATGTGTAATGTTGGGAGAGTTTTCAGTTATTTTAATGTCTCTTATTTGTCCTTCATGATGGGCTCTATGTATTGTTCTTCCCATTGCTTTTGCCATAATAACAAATAAAAATGGAGAAATAGGGTCCCCTTGCCTGATCCCCCTTGATATATCAAAGAAACCTCTCGGACTACCATTTATAAGAAGGGATATTTTTGGTGTCGATATACAACTATAAATCAAATTTATCCATCTTCTAGAGAAACCAAATGCTTCCATGCATTTGCATAAAAATCTTCAGTCTACTTTATCACAAGATTTTTGAATGTCTAATTTAATTAGCATACTTGGTTCTTTGTTTGTTTGAGTTGTATGTGTGATTTCTTGTGCTATAATTATCTCATCAAAGATTGATCTTTTTGGTATAAAGCACGTTTGTTCTTTAGATATTGTCTTAGGGAGAAATTCCTTTATTCTATTTTCTAGTGCTTTTGAAAGAATTTTATATATTGTATTACAAAGAGATATAGGTCTAAAGTCCCCATATTCTTCGCAATTTTCTTTTTTGGGGATTAGAGCTAAGAAGGTGTTATTGATCTCTATAAGGTACTTGAATTCCTAGTAGCTTCAATTGCTTCCCATAATTTTTACCTATAAAATGCCAACATTTTTGAAAGAAAGTTTCCTGGAGCCCATTAGGACCCGGGGATTTATCCAAATGTAATTGAAATAAAGCCTTTTTTTATTTCCTCCTATGTAAACTTACTATTCAACCACCTATTATCCACATCTGTTATTAATTTGGGAATGGAAGAAAGCATTTCTTTCTGGGATTTTAGATCAGAGTGTTCATAATTGTTTAGAATATTTGTGTAGAACTTTGTGAATTCTGCAATAAGTTCTTCTGGCTTATCTACTACATTCCCATTTGGATCTTTTATCTTAGTTAACCAATTGATATTTCTTCTATTTTTTACGCTATTTTGAAAGAATTTGGTATTTTTATCTCCCTTAGAAAGCTAGGTTTCCCTAGATTTTTGTTTCTAGTAAATTTCTTCTTTAGTTAGAATGTCAGAATGTATAGTTAACAATTCTTTTTCTTTATGATATCTGTCTTCATTCATTCCTATTTCAATAACTTCTTTATTTAGGATTCCTAATTCATTCTCCATTCTAACTTTCTCATCAAAAATGTTTCTAAAATTTTCTTTATTCCATTTTAGTATTTTATTTTTAAGAATTTTAAGCTTTGATATAAAGCAGAACATATTGGATCCCTTTATGGATTCTTCGATCCACCACTTTTCTAATAACATCATAAATTTATCATGTTGAAACCACATATTTTCAAACTTAAAAGGATTCCTTACTGATTTTTCATCTTCAATAATGTTTAATCTAATAGAGAAATGATTGGACCCTGCATTGGTAAGGATTTATGTTGTTAATAGATGATTGAAGGAGATTAAATCACCTTTGAATATAAATCTATCTAGTCTTTCTCCTATGTGACTAAATCCTACTCTTCTGTTGTTCCAGGTGTATAATTCGTTGTCTATTTTGATGTCTATCATATTATTTTTGATGAAGCATTGGTTGAAGTCTTTCTACGTTTGAGACTCATATTGTGAACTTCTGAATTTTTCACTGCATTCCAAAATGGCATTGAAGTCTCCACCAATCAAATAGAAGTCTTCCTCATTTGGAATTATGATATCCTCAATTGCTTTCCAAAGCTCTCTTTTATCCATTGTACTGGTTGGTCCATATACATTTATGATTTTAAAATTCAGGGAGCTTTTTGTACTTCTAATTTTACCATACATCCAATTTTGATTTATTGAGATCCTTTCATATACTATTTTCATTGGATCCCAAAGAATTGTCAATCCCCCAGATGCCCCTATTGAGTCTACCATATATGCTTTCCATAGTCCTAACTTTTGGCAAAATTTCATTCCTTCTTCCTTACTAAGCTTTGTTTCTTGTAATAGAATTATGTCTAAGATAAAAACATTTAAGTTCCTTTTTAATATTCTTTGTTTGTTAGGGGCATTAATGCCCCTAACATTCCAAGTTGTGAGTTTCATTGTTCTGTGGGAAGGAACTTCCCCTTCCCTCCATAAAAAATGTCAGTAAGTTTCATTTTATTTTTTGCTTCTCCATCTTTAATTCGTAGTTCTGATATTGATTTTCTTCCTCTTTTTTTGATGTTTTGCAATGATCAAGTTTTCCAATCCTTCTAGGTTTGCTATGATTCCTAAACCTCTTGCTGAATTTGTAATTTCATTTATAAATTATGTTGTTTCTTGGATATCCTCTAATTGGTCATTGTCCATTTCTAATTCTCTATTAATATTCCTGCTAATTTTTGAAGCAAACCTGTCTTCTTCCAAGTCTTTTGTTGCCTTTTTTTGTTCTTCAATTAAATTTGAATTGAAGTCATCTTCAATATCCATTATTTCTTTCCCATATTCTTCTAAGATTCCTTCCGACTCCCGATTGACTGTGACTCCCATATTAGTATACAAGGTTTCTATTTCGATTGGGATTGGAACTACTTCTTTGGAGAGTTCTAAATTATTAACCTGGTTTTCATATTCTAAATTTTCTTCGTTTTCCAATTAAGGGCCCAATTTTTGTTCTTTTCTTGAAATATCTAACTCGTGTCATTGAAGCAATTGTTCCCTGACTTCATTTTGAACTATGTTGAGTTCTAACATCATATTCCCAATTTCTGACATATTTCCTTCTACCTTTTTCACAATCTCAGCCTATAAATAAATACTAAAGCTTTCTTCATTCTTTTCTTGTTCTTACACTAATTCTTCAACAAAATTTTCCATTACTTTCTCAAGAATATCTTTACCGATCTCTTCTAATTTTTCTTGCCTATTTGAATTTGTAATTCCAACTTATTTTAAAATATCTTCCTTATTGAAACAACCCAAATTGTTTGGGTGTTGATTGATGTCCCAACACTCTATTGAATCCAAATTCTTAATGTTTGGCTTTGTTTGTTGAAGATTGTCATCTTTCCTTGTTTGTCCTATCTCTAAAGCCAAAATTGCTATAATTGGTTTCACATTCTTTTGTTGAGTAGTCTTAATCTCTAGGTATTCAATGCTTTCCTCTTCTTCTATATCCTGACCAATGCAGGGCCCAGTCAAGGAATCAAATAGTTGTGTTTCTTTAATTGGTTGGGTTCTATTTAGGTTATCTGGTTCATTTAGGTCTGTATTGATTCCATTTAAAACAAAGCCACCCAATTTTAGAAATTTTATTCGAATTTTCTCCGGGAATCTTCTTTTAAGATCTGAATTTCTATTGAAATACTTTAAAAAATTATCTTTGCATTTATCCTCGGAATCATTACTATAAGTTTCAATTCCTTTAATATATTCTATATACCATTTTGGGTTAAGATAATACATTGACCTGTTTGTTATTATTTTAAGCGGTTTAAGATTATTTTCTTCCATTTTTTATCTAATTAAAATTTTAACTGTTGAAGAAGAAAGGTAATCACTTTCGATTCCTATTATTTCTCCCATTAATGCTCCTTATTTCTCCAAAATCTTGCTATCCAATAGTTCTATTGGGAAATCATTAATCACTACCCATTTAGAGATGACTTCAAAGGAAAATCTATTAGGGTTGAGATTCGACTTCCATCTAAAAAAATTAACCCTATAACCTTCGAAGAAAATTGGAGGACCGTACAAAAGATTGTCTTTCAATAGTAAACTATGGCAATCAATATAAAGAAAATTATGTGAAAGAGTAGTTATACTTGCCTGGTGTCCAAGAGCATCGAACATCCGGTTTACAACCCCAGAAATTGAAGCATTAGGGTCATTCCAATATGCATTGATTCCAAATTTTTCACAATGATTCCAACCTTCTATGTATATATCACTTAGTATAGCCATGGTGAATCTTTCCATGGGAGCTTCTTCATGTCTAGGTTTGGGATATGGTTGTTTATGCTTTTGGATAGGATTTTCCAGTACCAGGATATCAGCTTGTTCCCTTAGATAATGTGCATTGCTAAAAACCCTCTCCTTTGGGGCTTCCATCGAATTATGCTTATCAGTGTGTTTATGATCCTGATGAGGCTTATTATTCATGGTGGTATTCTACTTTTCTTAGGGTTTGGATTTGCTGAAGAAATTATTGTCTTTGAGACCTAGTGGACATTTATTTGCTCATGTAGCCAATTTGTTTGAAGAAGATATTGGGATGATCCACATTTTACTTTTTGGTTGACTTTTTGTGGTTTTCTTTCCCCTTAGATTTTTAAGCCAAAAATCCTTTGTTTTCGTATGGTCCATTCCCTCCTCAGTATGATATTGTCTCCTTTTGTAGGCGAGTGATTTCTGAGAAAAATTTCCTGAGCCTGATATTTTAAAGAAAAGGCTCTCATTATTGAAAGTCCTCTGGTTACCGTATTTTCTTTTCCATTTTCTTTCTAGCTGCCATTCATTTGTATGCCTTTTGGAATAGGATAAAACCCTATACAAATTGTCATTATTATGCAAAGGGAATGTAGGGCTTCCATTTTGATAATGAAGTAAACAATTAGGCTCTACTATATCCCCGATATTGCTTAAGACTTCAAACTGATTCTTGAGTTTGAGAGATTCATCGCCATATTTTGTTTTCGCAAAGGAGGATTGTTTATTAAGTTTCGCATCAAAAGTCGTGCATAGAGCAGATGTCATTTTTTAGTAATTTTCGGATTTGAACTATTAAAAAAACCATGAATTTTTTTCTATGAAAAAATACCAAAAAAACCCCACAATTTTGTTTTAAAAAAATTGGGCAAATAAATTATAAAAACTTCTTCAAAAGTTTTAGGTAATTAAACCACAAATTTTGTTTGAAAAATTCATCAAAAAGTAACCTCTACTCGTACCTTGAAATGAAAATCGATTGATATACAATATTAAACAAAGGAGAGGAATACTTCTTAAATAAACAATTACAAGAATTTATTTCCATAATCAATTAAAAACTAAAAACGGAATAAAAATTTACCAAACTAACTAAACAACGTAAAGCACAAAAAGTTACTAAACACTAACTTAAAAAGAAAGTTACTTACATGCCCATTATTTTAAAAATTACAATATTACTTTAATACAATAAATTTTAAAAATGCTTACCAGTAAATTGGGAAAACCCGAAGTTCAAAAATTAGTTTTAGCTCAATGCTTCTCAAAACCTCTCACTTAACACCGAATTATTGAAGAATATTCTCTTATATATTATTGAAAATTTTCTATTCTTCAGTTCCATAAACTATTTTGGTCATCCAAAGATATTAATCAGTTTCAAATTACCAATTTTCTATTTTTCAATCCCATCAAACTATTTTGGTCATCGACAGATAATAATCAATTTCAAATTTTATATCTTTCATTCTTTCTGCAAGCAAATTAAACATGGATGCACAGACTCTTCAATCTTTAAAGCATAAGATTGATGGGATTGAAAAAATGGAAAGCCTACAGCCAAATCTCGGGATCAATTTACATCTGAGCAAGCCTGTAATGAACTCAAGTTTCCAACATACTGTACAATCTACAATTAGATCTGAAAACCAAAATGGAATTTTCCACTGATATGAACTTGCGTTACATGAATTATACACTTTTGTCAGACGTCCTCTGTACCATCAAAAGGTTGATATAAATGTACGTTCAGAATCTCAGATAGTTCATCTTGAAAGAAAATGGGCAAATTATACATGTTTATGAAGGCAACAGTTTAACGCTACAGATTTTGGAAAGATTGGAAATAATAACTCCACAAGAAAATAATGGTAAACATAGAAGAACAAGTTATCACTCTAGACTAAAAATGCCCAAAGCATGTCTATCGCTCCATGGAAGTTGCAATTAAAATTTGAGCACTGGCACTCGTGAAAGCTACATTTTTAGGTTGTCACCTAAATGTACAAGAAATTCCAAACCGAGCTAAGTTGATTCTGCTGCTCTCTTTTTGGCAAAGTACTCATTGGCACGGGCCAGGTTCTTAGCCACTGAAGGTTTGACCCACTTCTTCCTCCCTGGCAATGTTATCAAGGTACATCCAATACCTTCTAGCTTCTCTTTTGCAGAAGCAGAAAAGGCTCCTGCTTTTATTATCAGCTTTGTGCTTATCTCTCCAACGCCAAGGATCTACTATCAGAATGCAAACATCAGGCTCATACCTTGCTTTCATCTAAATCTACTTATTCGAGAGAGTAGAATATTGCTGGAACACGTAAAACTGTCTGTTCTTAGCAGACTCAAGTGTGATTCACTCATGCAAAAAGTAGCAAAAAGGGAAGATATTGTAATAGACCACCAAAACCAGAAGGGTGATCGTACATTTTTCCTTGCTTAAAAAATGAAATGTATATTTAAGTATAATCACTTAAATTGTTTCAATTGTTTATTATCTTGCATGTTAGAATATGCAACAGTGCTGCATTTTCCCAGTGATTTGGATTGCAACTATTAGAATGATATTAAATCATGGAAAAAAACCTCACAGCAAAATTTTAAGAGGACTAAATATCTTCGTGACCACCATTAGGAGCTTGAGTTTATTTTTCTTAACTGGAATCTAAATAACACTTGAATACCACATAAATAAACTGTAATGTTTCCTGTTTATCATTGTAGTTAAACTTCATTTTCTCAACTAAGTAGGCATTTAACCACACCTCTTGCACTACAATAATCAGACATCCAATTTTCTGTATAAGACTCAGAAGAGCCACTTTTAAATTTGGCCTATCCAATTTCATTAAATTGAAAAGGAAGAACTCGTGCTAATTCATAAGCCCACGGCAAAACGTAGATACAGAAAAAAAATCCTGCCCACAATAAATATATCAGCTTGAGGTGTATTTTTGGTGCCTCCTGTTTAAGTGCATTTTGTTTCTTTCAGAATTTTTATCAAAATTCATGTTAGATAAATTATTCTATACTTGTGAGTTTGGTGTTATCCACAAATAGATTATTGATACATGCATTTATTACAAATCATAAATAAACATATAAAGATAATTAGTTGACAATAATGCATAGGCCATGATAATATCACAAGAGCTGTTATTCAGATTATTAGATGCTGATTGTCTGAATCAGATTAGTGAGAGTGTCATCCCGTATGTGTCTTCTATTTATATGCTTCTTATTTTGATTATTGTTCCTAGTTCACTGATGGCTGTTCTTCTATTCGATACTGCTGTAGGTACTCCAACTACTATGAGGACAACTCTTATCTACATTTCTTTTTCTTCCCTTTGTCTGATGATTCTTTACCAATGAGGGTCTTGTCCATATATATCCCTTAGGAGGAATAGAAAGACATGTCTTCTGTGCCAATAACCAAGTGAGGCGTCTCTTTCATCTGACTTCAGCCTTTCACTAATACATAGCTCTTTGGAAACGGTTGGGTAGTATTTGTTTCAGATAATTATTCTTTAACAATGACCATTCTTTTTCGCTTGTTAACAATTGATAATGCTCTCCTCTTATCACTATGTTTTGATTGATATTTCTCTACGTTGCAGGGTTCACATCCTGCAGGCCCACACCCGATGTGGGTGTACCTGCAGATGCATGCTGGGTGCACATAGGGTGTGTGTCCAGCGCTGTGGGTGCGCTAGGTGCACAGCCTTGCGTATCCGAGTGCACCCACAGGGCTGGTGGCGCACCCTCTATGCACCTAGCCCGCACTGAGGCGCACCCACAAGCACACTTTATAAAAGTGGCTTAAATACATGTTAAAAAGGTGTTTTTTTAAAAAAAATTACTCATAAACCCTAAAACGGCCCTTTATGAGACCTTCCGAAACAAAAACATATCATTGTATCTCTTATTTTGCTCACCATATTTTCTCTCCATTTTGGCATTTTGAAGGGAGGTGACTGTATTCAAAGGAGATCGATTGTGGAGTACCAAATAGCTTCCACAAAGGAGATTCAAGTGTCTAAGGTAAGCATTTAAACCCTATTCTTTAGTCTTGATGAATTCTTTAAAGTTTTTGATGGATTTTTTTAAATTTGTGAAGAAGTTTTTCAAGTATGTTTTTTTTTTCATTTATTTTATAGATTGTAACAATGGCTAGTAGTCAAAGTTCAATGGGTGGGGAAGTAAGTCAAAAATAATAAAATTCAAAGTTGATAAAGGATCTCCTTTATGGAGACATACCACAAGGATTTCACAAGTTCCTGGTGGTGGGGTATTTATTTGGAAGTGTAATTTTTGTAATGTACAATATAATAGCTCTTATTACCGAGTGAAACTTCATTTTATGGGTCTTAGTGGTAAAGGGATTAATATATGTGAGGGTCCAGATAAGAAAGGTTTGTCTCTTATACAAATAGCGGGATTTATAAAAGAACAAGATGCTGACAAATTGGTTGCAAAAGGAAAACAAAGTGGTTATAGTTCTAGAAAGAAAACAACAATGAAAATTACCCTCTCAGACAGTTGCGGCCTCCAAACATCCCTTCTTGCCTATACCCTCTACGGAAGACAAAGATGAAGAATAAAACCCCACCGGCAAGAGAGGTCCATTGGAACAGGCATTTAAAATGGAAGCAAGAGATATTGCTGAATAAAAAATTGCATGTTGCCTCTAGGCCAATGGTCTTCCATTCAACTTGGTGAGAATATTGGCAAGAATTCAGATTGTTTGTCTCAGGAAAAAATCATACCCCTTATGTTGTCAAAGAACAATCCAAAATGGATGCTACTACATGGTGGTACGTCCATGGTTAGATAAAAAAAAGCAGAGATTATATGTACCTCCAACCTCTTGCAATCAAGATCCTCTGACAAGTTTTTTTTTTGCCACTTGTATTGTAGAATTTAACACTTAACAATCTTGAATTTATCTTGCATTTTTTATTTTTTATTTTGTTAGTTTTCTCTCCAAGTTGCAAGCTCTTCTACTGCTGAACAGAATTGGAGTACATACTCCTTTATCTACTCAATGAAGCGTAACCAGTTGGTTGCAAAAAGAGCTGAAGACTTGGTGTGTATTCATTCCAATTTGTGTCTTTTTTCACATAATGATCCCCAATACAAGAAAGGGGCAGCGAAGCTTTGGGATGTAGCACCCAAGTCTGCCGACTTAGATGCAACCATTCAGGATCTTGCTAGAGCCACTATGGATGAATTAGATGATGATGATGATCTTGAACTTGCAGCCGCTGAAAATCCAATAGACAATGACTTTTTTGATAATCCTTTTGATGATTGATGAACATTGAATCATGTTCCATGAACTACATTTTGTAATTCAGTAATTGTAATAATTTTCATAGGAATCGTGAACATAGACATATATGATATCATTGATATGGCTTATTTGAATGTTTTTCAACTATCAATTGGCATTTAAAATTTATCTTTGGCATTTGGCATTGATCAATGATCAAGTATCATTCTATGAAATGATTTAGTTTAACAGTTTTGTATTTTTCTCTTATTTTTTTGTATATCTAATACATACATAAATATATACACATGTACCCAAATGCACCAAAACCCCTAAAAAAAAATTTACGCATCCATGTACCAGATTCGCATACCTACCTCTATCCCCGCACCCGAACCAGTAACTTAGATATTTCTTCAAGGATCGTAAGCAATTTCGATCCAATATAGGTGTTACTCATAGTTACACCACCTTGGGGGACGGGGGCACGTCGGGACGAGGGGACGAGTTTCCGGGACGGGGTGACAAAGGGGCCTCAATTTGGGGACGGCAGGGGGACTGCGGTAGGGGACGGGGGGAGGGGGGGGGGGTGTATATAGTATATACTATACATGTGGTACTTAAAATGGTAGTTATGAAAAGATGTATAACAATATAAGAGTGTAAGACATAAAATCATTGAACATTGCATTGTTAAACTTAATATATTGAATCATTGAACATTTAACATTGCATAATTGTAACATTTAACCTTTTTTTAGCTATTCACTCTTCTTCTTGCTGCTGTTGCAAAAACATAGAAATGAAAAACTCAATACAAATGAATCTACAAAGCATTTCATTGCAATATAACATATTAGGCAGGCCCCACACATGTTTAGGGTTACAAAGTAACCTATTAAACAAATAAAAAAGTTGTATTTTATTTTATTTTTTAACTTTAATAGGCTGCCGAGACGGGGGACGTCTGGGCATCCCCTTTAGGGTCGAGGGACGTCTAGAAGTCCCCTTGTCCCCATCCGGGATGCCCAGAAGTCCCCTTGTCCCCGTCCGAGACAGGGGGACAGCGAGACGTCCCCCACCGGGACGGCGGTGGAACGGCTGCTCTGCCCAAAGAGAAGAAACGCCGTCCCCACGTCCCGGGTGCGTCCCCGTCTCGGGGACAGCTGGGTTTTAGGGGGGGGGACGCGTCCCTGGGTTACTCTGGTGTTATTTTATATTTCTCTTGTTTCATTGGGTGGAGGGGGGCATGACATTGATCAATCCTCTTTTCCTTGATTATATCACTATTCCTGAGCAAATAAGGACCACTGGAAATGTTTGTTTTTGAATAATGGTCGCTGTCCCTTGCTAACGTCGATTGTTGTTATATGAATCATGGTTGTTGTTTGCCATCATTCCATCCGTCTATGGTGGACATCTCTTTCATGGAGGAGGTATGACAACCAACAGTTCAATGTTATGCTTACAGCCAAATCCCTAAAGGGTTCAACTCACATCTTCCCATGATCAAACTATAAATGCAAGGGCATGACATTTAATTTTGGAAAAAGTTTATAAAGTTTATACAATTTTGAAAAATTTAGGTCTCTCATACTTGCCCTAAAATTATTAATAACAAAAAACCATTTTAAAACATTTTTTAAAAGAGCCACAAACTATAGAAAATCATGAAATTTTAATTTCTCTACGGCTACTTTATAGTAATTTAACTGTGGGCTAATAGGGTGTCCTAAGGCCATGAAAACTTGTGAGCAGGTATGATAATTTAAATAAAACATGGGTTTGTTGTCCATTTTTAACAACTTGCAAAATTGAGGTACTTGGTAAACTGGCCCAGTCGACCACATTGCTCGATAGAGAAAACTTTAAAATAATATACATGGCCACGAAAATGAAACCAACTGTATTTGAGGCCAAAATATCAGGTAGGTTACCTTCAGATTTGTGATATTTGCATGAGATGCATTTTCAGGCCCGGAAGCAATTAGAAAACAATTAGAAGTCGAACTAGCACTCACCCAAGGCCTATGTAATTGAGAAAGCATATTCATCTGTCACAAAAACATTGCAAGTAGGGAATTTGCATGAACCTGAGGAGAAAAAATTTAATCACCAAAGATGGCCACTCAAGTAAATTGCAAACTTTCTTCAAGGTCAAATTAGGATATGTTGCGATCAGAATTGCATTAGAAAACTCATCAAACTTGATCATGAGATCATGAAATTGAACAAGCATGTAGACATATGAGAATATTGTTGCCAAATGGTTCACCATGAAATGCTCTAGGTCTTAAGAGTTTAATGCCCAAAGTAGGTTAGTCAGGCAGTTTTAGAAATTACACATGTTAGAATCCATCTGAAACTCATTAGCTTCATGCCTTCAAACAAAGTCAAACATCATTTTGGGGAGCCATCACTAGGTGGGGGAGTTTGTTTAGGTCAAATGAGCAAGTGTGCCAAAGGGATTGGCCTAAATCCATTTTTTTGATTAATGGTCAAAGATGACCCTTTTGGAACCTTCAAGAACATGCAGACAACAAATCTCACTAAATTCCATTTGCTTTTGGCCTAGGAAAAATACCAAACAAGATCCTCAAGCTGTAAAAACGAACACAGGAGTATATAAACATGAGGAAAATCGCAAGAATCAATCCATTTGACATGACAGACAATCAGTGTACCCCAGGGATGTGTCCCCCCTAAATCCCATGCGTTCCTAGAACGGGGACGTTCCTGGGACGTGGGGACACCGTTCCCAAGTCCCCAATGGTGCCACCAATTTTGTCACTCGCCATTGGGAATGCGGGGACGTCCCAACGCTCTTGGGACGCTAAGGGGGATGCTTGTATCATAATTTTGATTTTGTACTTGTTTTGATATCATGCCACTTATTGTAATCATCTTTATGATCAGATATTTTTTATATCATATAATACAAATCTTCCATTTGTCGATTCGACAATTTAAAATTTTATGTAGTATTGAGTATTCTAATTTCTAATTAGTAATTCGATATTGAAAACTTCAATGCTCATTGTTCAATGTTCAATGTTCAAGTATTTACTATTTAGTATTTGGAATTTGCAATTTTGCTATTATACTTCTTAATAGTCTTATACATCTTTTCATAACTAGCATTTTAAGTACCATATGTATAGTATATACACCCCCCCACACCGATGTCCCCCCACCGTCCCCAAATTGAGGCCCCTTTGTCCCCCATCCCGAAAATTTGTCCCACCATCCCCAAATTGAGGCCCCTCTGTCCCCCCATCCCGAAAACTTGTTCCCCCGTCCCCAAGTTGAGGCACCTTTGTCCCCCCGTCCCAGTGTCATCCTGTCCCCGACAGTGATGTAACTATGCAGCCAACTAGCTATGAAATATTAATCCTCATAGAGGGCTACTTTGGCACACCTAACAATGTACAAACTACAAATCTTCCCAAAACCCACAAACTTGGTGCTTCGGAAACTGATCAAATCTGGTTTTGGGGATTTGAAAATGAACATGGACACTCACTTATATCATGTGAACATGACTACCAAGCCATTTCTCATGCTGATCAATAGGTTTAAAAATTATCACTCCCCAAAGTAGGCTACTCAAGAAGATTTAACAGGGGTGCTTCTGAGTGCTGAAATCAATTTTCTCATCATGGGCACTTCAAATTTTGCAAAAAATATGAAGGTGCCAACAGAATCTGCAACCGCCAAGGTGAACCTAGGCCAAAATCGACATCTAGTTGATCCTACCATGACAAACTATCATTTTGTTTGAGTTTTCCCCTTTCACTCTAGAAAATGGATTCCAAAACATAAAAACAAAAATTAAGTGATTTCCCTTACTGTGATGCAAAACAAAAATAGCATTCATCCTCGCTGAAATTTCATTCTTGCTTGTCATTGCACAATCAGATGTGAAGATTGGTTGGGGAGAGCTTCAAAATGGCTGGTGTGCTATTCATACACATGTGCAAGAGCCCATTGTAGGCAAAGAGATCGTAGAAGAAGATTTTTGCAAAAAGGTAGGTATTTTTTCAATTTTTTGGTTTTTTTTTATGTTTTTCTTTTTACAGATGAGCTCTCTTTTTTTATCTTAAAATTCTTGCTGGTTTCATTCTTCTCTGAATCTATGGCACATGCTTAAATTTTTTGAATTAGGTAGCATGTATATTTTTTAGTTTTCATTTGTTTTGAATGTGTTTTATATTGAACTCTTTCCCATAGGGATTACAATGTTAACAAAATTTAGCTCCATTAGTCAACTCCACTTCAAAACGGATCCAAATTCTATCCTTTGAAAATATTTTGAAACGGCACAACACTTCTAGGTAGTGGGAGTTATATTTGGACTTGCAAGGGATGTGGCATCAAGAATACGAGCTCCTTGTGCCACATCCCTGGAGTAGGCATCGAAGCTTGGCCAAGAAAAAATAATGTACCCATTCAACAAAAGAAAATCATAGCATATATTAATGGTTGGGAAAGAAGCAGACAAATAGAAAGTTGCAAATTAAATCATCTTGTTAAAGTTAAAATCTTGAGAAATGAAGCCCCCTATAAAACAATTAGATCTTTGACATGTAGAGAGATACCTATTTTGGGTCACACCTAAAATGTCTGTGTAGCCTTTACACATAAGAGTTGTAAGAACCCCTACGAGTTCTAACCCCAAAATTTGTATCATAAACCTCACAAGCGTAGCATTGACATTCCAACAAACACTTGATAGTCATCCCAGTCTGACATATTCACCAATTCACTAATTCTGATTCCAACTTTCAATGCAAAACACAAGAATGCTGAACATGCATTTAATCAAACACTTGACTGATCATTACATTCAGAATTAAGCATTGAATCTTCAGAGGCATTATGTCAAATACTTGTCAAACCTCCTTAAGACAGCAAGTATCCGTACTAACTGAATCACAAATCACATTTATGTGGAACAGGTATTTTAAAAAACACTTGGTCACATATATATCATTCAGAATCTAGTTCTTATTTCCAAGTAATTCTATCAAACACTTGGCAGACCTCTTTCAAGTTCCTAATGAGTACATTCAGATTGCAAACTTGAATTGTTTCAGACCTGCCTAATTTAGATTGACATAAATATATATTGCAAGCAAACGACAGCAGCAAAAGAATTAACGTTACAGCAAATACCCAACTGTTTACACTTTGATATTAATCCCAGTTGACAATCATGACCAGCAGCTCATACACATACCCAATGATGTTCTTTTCATCAGTTGAGTTTGGTTTTGTCACTGAGATGGGTTCAATCTGTGCTAATTGCTCTGATCTCCACTATCAACCCGTTCCACTTATCATCTTCGCTGCAACTGGCTGGCATTCATGTATTTGCTGCAACTACACCCAATATGAATCGCCTGTTCTAAAAACTCCAGCAGCTCTGTCTCTTCTGCCTCAGATCACACATCCTCTACTCCTCAAATCCCAATTGCATCATTCATTGTTCAGACTTCTACCAATGATAACCCTCATCTCTCTTCAGACACATCTCCTTAATTCATGCTGAGAAGAGTTTCTTATGCATTGATATTCAATGGAAGGAATGGTTATCACGGCTCTTGCAGCTGTGCAATCCACTCATACCTTGCCGTGGGCGCTTATGCTGGCTCCCTCTATCCAACTCAATAGCATATATGAGAGAATAAATCCAAATGCAAATATTAAATATATGAATATTTAAATTATTGCCAATGCCAACAACCCTTGCTCCATAACTTCTGCAATTTGAAATTCAATAGTGAATTCTGATATGAATCCACCTCTCAAGGAAGACTAGGGTTTTGTTCCAATCTTCAAATTCCCAAGGGGTTTCGTCCTCAGAAATGGCTGTCATAGTCACTTCAGCAACTATAAAGAAATATTGAATAACAAGTAATCACATAACATGCCAATGGAGGAGTACAAGCTCCTTTATAAAGACTTCTTGAGCAGTCAATGAACCTTTGCTTCTCAATGTTGGATAAAACTCACTTTACTTTTATTTCTACTTAATAAGGTTACTCTACTTTAATAATGTTATATTATAACATTAAGTAACTTCAATAATATTAACCCCATAAATCAATATTCCAATTTCTTTATTTCTCCACCAAAATAAATGATGTGACCATCATAACATCCCCTAAGTCTTTAATTAGCCTATCGAGATGAGAAAATAGACTAATTAATCTCTCATATGATTAATAAAATGAGGGGACATTACAATCCTCCCTTCCCAGGATTGCTTGTCCTCAAGCAATCTGCACCTGCATGCTGAAACTAAATGTCTGGATCCCATATCAATCTCAGAAACACTGCTTCACCGATCCACCACTACTTTAATGTAAACATGATAATGCCCAAAACTACAAAGCACACTGTAAGAACCACATGGTAGAAATGCACCAAACCAATCCACATACCATAACAACCTATAAGAACTCCCATGTATATAGAATTCAGTCAACAAGAGTGTAAAATCAGGCAAGATTACCAAGCATCGAACCAGTGAAATACATTACTCCATATGATGGAACCAACACTTCCCGAGTTAAGAAGCAATGTAGCTCCAATTCCATTCCACCTTTCAAAGGAGGGATGATATAAGTCACCCAAATTTGACCAAACAGTGGCTGTATGTAAAAATAAACTATCATCCAATGCATCACTACTCAATTGCAATCCATTAACAACATGTATAGATCATTCCCCATGATGAACGTTTATCATATATGACCCCACATGAGTATCCATATAGTCAAATGAATCTGCAACAACAATATCTCTATTAAGTCCCATTGCCAAGCATGAAGTATCATCAAATGAAAATATTATATCGCTGCTATCACCATGTACCAATGTTGCCATGTCATAAGGAATAGGTGACAAATCCAAACATGTAGTGTAGCTTCCCTAATTGCAAATCAAAGATAACTCATGAATCTCGTGCTGCAAACTAAATGCCCCAACTGAATTTTCAAAACCATGCCTCTTCTCTTGTTCACTCACATCACCATGTTCTTCTTGTTTACTCACCTCAAGAAGTTCTTCCTTTGCCTGCTCAACTTGTACAGATTCTTCCCTTGGAAGAAATAATGATCTAATGTATGATTCTCTTTGCTTCCTTGCATTGTCAAGCTTAGTGCAACTTTCCTTGACCTATTGCAAGTGCTTTCTTGTTTGGGAAGCCAATAACTTAGCCTCCTTAGCCTTCTTATTCCAACCTTCGCATAAACCTTGGGTCTTCCATACATCGCCCATGCTGTGATAGATTGAAACAGACTTCTTGTTAATTGTATCTATATCAAGAACATCATCTCTAACACTCGAATCGTGAGAGCCATCATTGGAAGACTCACTAGCACTCATAGGATCATTCATGGAGACAACAAGATGATTCCTCTCTTCACATGTTGTATCAATCATGACTTCTAAGTCACCCGCCAAGAAACTCCTACACTCCCTCCTTTTATCAACAAATGAAGGAGCCACTTCATTTTGTGATTTTTCAATCAGATGGGCAGCATGCCAGCAATGCATTCATCTTTATATATAAATGCACCAGTAGACTTAGCTTTCATCCTGTGTGCTAACACTATTTTGGGCTCACCATTTGATGAAGCCTTCAGCACTATCTCCTTCCCATCCGCTAAGAACTCCAGCTGCACTTGTGGTGATTCAATGTGTACCTACCAATAGATTGTAGCTACTGCATGCCTAGAACCACATCAAGTAGTTCTAGCTTGATCACATAAAAGTCATAAATCAATGTGTAGGCCCCCAACTGAATGTTAAGCTGAGAAACTCTCATAGTGCAACTCAAGGTTCCACCACTAGCAACTATCACACTAAAACCCGAGAAATTCTCAACCTTTAATCCACACTTCACAACTGACTGCTCACCAATGAAGTTGTATGTAGCACCAGTATCCACCAAACAAACCACTGGCTGCCCCTTAAGTACTCCCTTTAATCGAAAGGGATGGTACCAAGGTACCCTTGACAATGTAGTGTTATGAGATTTTCACACCATCGCCCCATTGCACATGGGGATCCCTTCTTTTGCTGCTAGAATTACGTGGTTGGGTGAGTTTCGCAACAATCTGAGATTTAGAAGGCCTTCTTGGAGTAGAACTTAAAAAATTTGCAAAATTTGGCTAAGTTTGGAAGTTGGAAATTAAAGAAAAATTTTGAGCTAAGGGAGAGTAAATTTGCCTAAGTATAAAGTGAGATGATGCACCTCTTCATCTCAAGTGAAGGAGAGGAAGCCCCTCTTCGTCTCAAGAGTGGAATGAGACGAAGCATCTCTTCCTTTCAAATTGGGGGTAGAGGAAGCCTCTCCTAGTCTCAAATGGGGTAGACGAAGCACCTCCTTGACTCAAATTAAAGGTAGGGGAAGCACCTCCTCATCTCATGATTGAATAAAGGAAGGAGATAAGGCATAGGTTCGATCCTAGTAGGAAGAGCCTAAAATTCAAATCCAAGGGCCCGAAACTCTAAGGAATAAGCCCTCGTCGCTGAAGTGTGTGGCCTTGAGCCCATCAACATCATTTGAAAAGTAATGTACGCAGCTCTATGTAAAAGATGTGGGCCTGGTCCACAATAGTTCGATGAAATAAGGCCTTATTTGGGCCCCCAAGACCCAACGCCTAAGCTAAACGGGCCCAGATCTGATGGGCAGCAACAATACATGTAACATGGGCCTTAAAAACTCATTCAAAACTCAAGGTAAGGACTCCAAAAATACCATCTGCAAGCTCAGCAAACTAAATCAGGTCCTATAAATGATGAAACATGTGGGCCAAAACTTGATAGATCTGGCCGAAATTATAGCGTATGGCCCTTAGTTGCAAATGGGGCAGTCTTATGAGGTAGCATGTGGACCAAAGGACTGAGGATGGGACTTAAATGCAAAACGTATGGCCTTGAATTGGAAAAGGCAGCCTTAAATTGGAAACGTATGGTCTCTTTAATAAATTTGTACTCAAATTTCTAAGCAAATGGCCTCAATATGTAGCACCTAGACTTAATGTTGACAGTTAGGACCTAAATCTGGGTTTAATCACCAAGAATTGGACCTAAATCTGGATTAAATAAAGCCCTATAATGTGACACCAAGCATTGGAATTTAAAATCTGGGCTATTGCAAGTAATGTGTCGCCCATGTGGCCTTAAATTGCATCAGATCTGGGCATTTAACTGAGTCACCCAGCCCTATATGTGGCGTGTGAACTGGAAAGGAACATCAGACCCAAATAGGATCAAATGGGCCCCTTAAATGTTGTGAAATCAAGATCGTCCTATAGAGAATATATATAAGTGCTGTGTGAAATAGATTACCATTGTGATTGATCTTTTCACCAGCCATCAATATGCATTTATATCCTTTGAATAGTCATGTCTTGAAGAGCCATGACCATACATGGCTTATGCTACGGAGGGTCATGACCCTTCATAACCGATTGGTAATATTAACTATATTGTAACATATACAAATATCAAATGCTCTTAATATATATATATATATAATTGACTATTAGATTAATATAATTATATCAATCAATTCGATGTTATATTTCAACACTCCCTCTTAGCGAGAGGAGATTGATATTCACAAGAAGTGAGTGTTATTGAAATCCCCGACTTAGTTCGGAACTAGATTTCTTTTAAATAACACATAACCACTTTGAATCAGGATTTCCGGCATAATCCAAAACATAACTCAACCTGATAAGAAATTTATCAAAATCCCCGACCAATTCGGAACTGGATTTAATGATAAATATAGGTGTCAAGATATCCGGCGCAATCCGGATCAAAAATTGAACCATTCGTTATCATGATCCCCGACTAAATTCGGAACTGGATTAGATGATAACTTACACAACTTCATATCAAGATATCCGACACAACTCGGGACATCATCATGATGTACTCATCCTGATAGAAGAGTTATCACAATCCCCGACCAATTTGGAACTAGATTTAGCGATAACAATCAAGATATTCGGCGCAATCCGAATCAAAACTTGATTTACATGTTATAATCCCCGACCAATTCGGAACTGGATTTAACAACTCAAAAATTCAATGTCAGGAATAGTGACTACAATACATAGTCATACCTAACACTAGGTTAAGCTATTGTCTAAGTCGTCACCTAGCAATAGTAACCCAACACATATGAAAGATCGTCACCTTTCATAATATAACACAAAATGAATAGACCCATAAAGTCACCTTGACTCTTTTCAGAGGGTGGAAACCAAGGCTTCCCCCTTGGACTTATCTATCAAAGACAAGAATCATTTAAGATACAGAATGATGGATCACTTGAAGCTGGAACCTTCTTTTTAGCTGAGGCTTTACTCCTCAACATACCAAGGTTATCTGAAGGTACACAATCTTCTTTCTAGCAAGTAATCAAGGTACACTCCCTTTGAATTTGTATGACCAAGATCATGGGGTGCCAACTTAATTTGATTTTCTAGCTTCTCCCTCTGACATATAGCCTTCTCTCATGATAATAATCATAATTCTCTGCTAAAATTTCTTGATTACTAGAGAACCAACAAAACATGGTCTATTCCCTCTGAATCAAGATCCTCGGATGTCCAATGATGCAAATCTTTTAGCTTCTCCCTCTGTCACGAAGGCATGCCCTGTTTATATACTGTAGGATGTCATTTCATACTTTCCTTCCTGAGAGAACCAATACGAATAATCTGAATAGTCATAAGGTTACATCGGCTAATATAAGTTGCATTTTGATCTTTTCCAAGGCCACAACATTAACACTCCCTCTTGGACTTGAGGGAAGATAATAAAGACCTCTAGTATGATATTTATCTCAATGAGTTATAGTCTCATGATGTATTGAATGCCTTAATTAGGGATTCTATCCACGTGCATCTCACTACTATAATCTCAGAATTGTTTTACCTTCAAATGGTGAACTCCCTCTCAATCAATACGATTGAGATTGCCTCAAGTTAACTAAACCATATGCTTCCTCTGAAGCTCAAGTTCATCAACTTCTTGACCTCTTGAAAATGTCAAACTCCCTCTAAATCTGAATTTCATATGCTTTCGTCCTGAAACTATGTTAGAGATAGATTACAAATAGTTTATAAAGCTAAACTATCTCGTACAAAAATACAAATGATAGAAGCATACAAGATTTATTATTTAATGAATTACAAACTGAAAATTCATATGCATTAATAAGACATGGAATACTTATCTTAAATTTCAAATATTTTCATGTATTTGTTTCCGTAAGGTGAGCCCATTAATACGATACTCGTACCCATCGTCCTTCTTCATAACATATCGGTTTCATTCTGATTAATTTTCTTCACATTTATTTGCAAAAAATCTTCTTTCTATTAATCTTATACTCAAGACAAATTGAGAGTGTGGCAAATGCAATGTCAATTATCTTTATCTTCTCAAATTGATAAATAATATCAATGTTTGTGATAATCTTCTTTTTGTTATCTTCTTGCAATTAGTCTTTCGATTCATTCAATTGCTAGTAAGTATTTTATTTTTTTATTTTTTTTTTTTAAATTTTTTTTTTTATGCACATGATGATTGATATTATTCTTTAACTTTAATCAATATCCTTGGAGTTATATTGTGGCTATCCATCCTTAATATAATAATTGATCCTTATCAATCATTGATATATTCATTGATAGTTGGTTGACGATTTATGGACAGTTAGAGACCTCCATTACAATAATTTATCCTTTCGCAAATCACTTCAATCTTATGTAGATCTCTGCTGCTACCTGTTAATAATATAAATAATTAATATCCAATTCTTGACCAAACTTTGTGCTCTGATTCTGATATATATTCCCACGTGACTCCAAATCAATTGTCCTTCTTTTTGAGTGGAATATCTTTCATAGACATAAGTGATGACTAGGTTATGTGAAGTAGAAGACAACTGCACTGTATGAGATAGCTACCATCCAAGCATAATTTTGACTATTTCCGCCTCTGAATGTCGAAGATATTATGTGTCATAAATGTTTCCATCCGCTTTCCTCAGTAATGATTCCAGATATACTATTATCTTTAATTTCATGTGGCAATATTATCTATGCATGATATAAATGATGTGTGTAACCAATTTATAATGCTTTCCTCTAAGGCCAACTTTCTGACAGATGAATGCATGCTTAACTAGGCTGTGTGTAGTTCCAAAAGGTTTTGAAAGTCTGCGACACACGATGCAAAGAAGGATCCATATCTCCCATTCTTCTTCATATTCCCTAGGATTCTCATTGAGAATGTAGGAATACTTTTTGAAATTTTTTGCTTGAATTTATAAGAATATTTAGGAAGGTCATACAACTGAACATGATCTCTGTCATCCACCAGATCATTTTCTTCACAGTATTTATTCTCCTCCCTTCATGGGAATTGAAGGTTTATATCTTTCCCTTCGGCTTCAATTTTTAATATGCACACTGAAACCTTTCTAACTACAATTTAATTTAAACAAACACTCTTAATACAAATGTCTTGATGGATGTCTATAGACTACAATTAAAACCTCGTTCACGTATATGCAGAGGGAATATTGTGAATGGTTGCTAAAAATGTCTCGCCACAACACTTCAATGAAAGTTTCTAAACCGTTGCAACCAAATTTAGTCGTGTAAACTCCCAGCAGCCAAGGTTTCCATTATAAATATTCCAACAATTGAAAATAGAGGGAGTACACTGGAAAGGTTGTAAGATCTGGCTTTGCGTTTGGTTGAAAGTTTCTATCCATAAAAAAAAAACCTATTGCACTTGCCTTGCAACATTGACTGTCCAATAGATCACATTCATCCAAACACTTTGTGAAGGAGATCACATACTCTATTTGTGCTTCATGTCTTGTAAATAAGTCTACTACAACACCAGCATCTTGACAAATCCAGCTACTGCATATCTTGCAATTATTTCAAATCTTGTGACTACAGATCTTTGAGGGGTTTATGTCAATAGTTTATCACCTCCCATATTCTTTGATACGCATCCATACCCTATTTCCAGACTTCCACATCACTCATGGGTAGGAGAAATATGTTGCTCCTGAGGCACCTGCGCTAATTGGTTCTGGTCAGTGTGTTCAACTCATAACAGAGACACGAGGGTATCAAGCAAAATGATATCAGAAACTTAATAATTTCCTTCTACCAACCGGAATATCACAGTCTCTTGTAAATACAAGTCCGTAGTGAAATTCCATGGCAATTTCACCATCGCTATTCACAAGAATGAAGCCACCCAAAAAAAAATCCTCTGCTATAGTCTTGAAAACCCGTGATGGTTGGCTACTGATGCCACAAATAATGATTGTAGTCCTTGAACCAAGTCGTCCCTTCAAAATTGACTATAATGCTTGACCTCGCAAAGCAACGATGCAATTACAAGGTCGTTGATGGCAAAAATGATAGAAGAATGAATGTTTATTAGATAATTTTTATCCAGTGTTTTAATATTAATATGATTTCCCTGATTATAAGTTTTAGCGGCAATAGTCGCTGATGAAAATCAAATATTAAATCTCCTATTTGAAGAGCCTCTTAACCTATGATATCCCTATCAAGAATATTACATTCTGAATAATAAACTTTATCTTTTCATCTACAATATGGGTCTAGCCAAAGAAATTTGTCTGCATGTCTGTATTTTATAATTTCTTTATCCAGATCTTCCTCGAGGCTTTTCTCTAATACTATGTTAATATTTCTGGTTTGTTCGATTATCCATACCGTTACTACCATCCATAGCCAATCTTATACTTTCAGTATTTGATGCTTCAATGCCAAAATTAATCGTGGCCTATCTTATAATACTTTGTGCCTTGTCATAGTTGCAGTCCTCGTAGTCTTGATCATTGTACATCATTATCTATACTTCGTACCAGTCAGACTTAATTCATGCTCTGTCGTGATACCCACATGTTCACCGCTACGTTCTCTTATAGGTTAGGCTCTAATACCATGTTGTGAAATCAAGATTGTCCTATAGAGAATATATATAAGTGCTGTGTGAAATAGATTACCATTGTGATTGATCTTTTCACCAGCCATCAATATGCATTTATATCCTTTGAATAGTCATGTCTTGAAGAACCATGACCATACGTGGCTTATGCTACGGAGGGTCATGACCCTTCATAACCGATTGGTAATATTAACTATATTGTAACATATACAAATATCAAATGCTCTTAATATATATATATATATATATAATTGACTATTAGATTAATATAATTATATCAATCAATTCGATGCTATATTTCAACATTAAACACGTAGCATGTAGCCTCATGAGGCCCCAAATTGAAGCGCCCGTGCCCTAATTCAGATAAAAGGCCCAAACGCTGAGCTAAAAACTCGAGGAAAAGGTCCCAATCATGATTTAAATGCTGATAGCAAGCACAAAACTTGCTGCAATTGCAAGATAAGGGGATTAATTAAATTCTTAGTTACCGATTCGCAGCTCCTAGGCCTAGAGGCGGAAGCAAACTCGTCCGGAAGCTGATTCGGATCCGAATGCCCTGTGGATGCTCACAAGAAGCGCATCCAAGGCACCCGGATGCTCTCTGGATGTGTTACAGGAAGCACATCTAGGGCACCCGAATGCTCTCTGGATGCATTACAACAACGCATCCAGAGAGCATCTAGGTGCCCTGGATGCACTTCCTGTGAGCATGCATAGGGCATCCAGGAGCCTCCATCTGGAAAATGTTTGCCCCCGAGGGTAAACTAGTTTATTGCATACATGAGTGGTAAAGTTAATGAGAATAAAATTGCCAGAGAACACAATGCTTCCATTAGTTCATTAATTGTTTACAACATATCCAGTAAGTATTCAATGCGACACAACCACAATGATGACAATAATACTAATGATCCTCCTCGAAGGAAAGTACATGACATATAACAAGACTGAAGGAGTGTGACTACAACTGTCACGATGTTACCCCAACTACCTACCCTTCGACCGACTAACTAAATGATAACAACACTTTTACCAACATCATCCCCCCAAAAAAGAAAGTCATCTCTGGATGACGCACAACAAAATGGGGACAATGTTTACAATATTTGCTCTACAAAAAAAATATCAAGACTGAGAAGAAGGGGGCTGAGGAAGCATCCCTCAAGAAGATGGCACCTGTGGTGATGTAAACGAAGTCAAGCGAGCTCACAGCTCATACACCTGTGTTGTCCTCAACTTCAAGTCCTGTTCCGCTACCATCTTACGCTCCAATGCAGTCTTCACCATAAAAGCGGCCTCCAATACTTTCTTTTCTTTCACATCCACAGTCTCCATAGAACTGGCCAGGCGAGTCTCTAGCATGTCCCTCGTGGCTTTTTCCTCTGCCAAATGTTGCTCTAGAGCTGACCTCTCTTCCTTTGCCACCTCCAACTGAGCTACTAAATCACCTCTCTGGCTGCAATGCCCCTGACAAATCTTGCATGATAAAGAGATGTCTTGATCAAGTGAGACCGGATGTTGTCTTTCTTCAGGAAACTAAGCTAAATGGTAGTGATGTAGAGGTCTTCAAAAAGGTTTTTAGAAGGTGGAATTGTGTCTTTGTGGATGCTAATGGAGCTTCAAGAGGTTTAGGAATAATATGAAATGATGTTGCAGTGGATATTAGTGTGATCAATCGTAGTAATAAATGGCAATGGGCGGAGGTGAAGTCAAAACAATTGTGGGATAAGGTTTATGGTATTAATGTTTATGGTCCTAATAGCACAATATTGAAACGTGAGTTGTGGCAGGAGCTATCCATGATCTTTAGAAACAACATGGACTGTATCTTCCTTGTGGGAGGGGATTTCAATGCTATCCTAAGCCCAGCTGAAAAGAAAGGTGGACGAGGTTGGGCAAGACAAAGTCCGAGAGATTTTGCGGATTTCATTCTAGGAAATGGCTTGATGGATGTTGATCTAAGGAATGGCGATTTTACATGGACTAATAGGAGTGGTTTTCTTAACATTGCGGAAAAATTAGATAGGTTCTTGTTGGCAGGTGATTGGGGGCAAAAGAACTGGACAAGTGTTGCTGAGATATTACCAATAACGGGTTTTGATCACTTTCTCGTGGCGGTAAGCATTCAAGAGGACTCAACTCCAGACCAAGCTCCATTCAAATTTGAGGAAATGTGATTGAGAGATGATAGGTTTTTGAAGCTGTTTGAGCAATGGTGGTCAAATACACCGTGTAGAAAAGGTAACAAAGCCTTTATTTTCTTTAAGAAATTGCAATTTTTAAAGGCTAATCTTACAATATGGAATAGAGAGGTGTTCCAAAATATCTTTGCAGAAAAATTTAGATTGGAAAATAGTCTAGCAGAGCTTAATCAGAAAATTATTGCAAATGGAATGGATGAAGAAGATTTTATGTTAGAAAAGGAACTATCAAAACAGTATGGTGAAGTTTTGGCAAGGGAGGAGATTTATTGGAAGCAAAAGTCAAGGGAATCATGGTTGAAGGAAGGGGATAGAAATACAAAGTTCTTTCATAATTCGGTCAAGGTAAGAAGATCTCAGAATAAAATTCTTTCTATTAAGGATGGAAATGGAGTTGTCTTAAATAAGGTGGAAGATATTAATAGGGAAGCTGTTAGATTCTTCAATGATATCTTTAATGAGAATCCTGTAACTATGAATGTTGATGAAAGTTGTCTAGAAGTTATCGCGTAGTGTGTGTCACAAGAGCAAAATGAAGCTTTAACAAAACAAGTTTCTTTAGAGGAAGTCAAGAAGGCATTGTTTGGGTTGGGTGCAGACAAGGCTTCAGGGTCAGATGGCTTCTCGACAATTTTTTTCCAAAAATCTTGGGACATTTTGGGATTAGATATTTGGGAGGTGGTTGAGGAATCAAGGAAAGGTGGTTTTGTGTTAAAAGATCTCAACAAAACCTTTTTAGCACTTATTCCCAAGAAGGCGGAGAGAAATTCTTTTGATGAATTCAGACCAATATCCCTTTGTAATACTATTTATAAAGTAATAGCTAAAGTCATAGCTAATAGATTAAAAAATGTACTAGGGGTTGTTATTTCAAGAGAGCAAAGTGGTTTTGCTCCCAATAGATCAATTTATGAAGGTGTGATTGTCGCACATGAAGCAATCCATTCAGTGAGAACAGCAAGATTGGAGAAATTGATGATTAAATTGGATATAAGAAAGGCCTATGACAATGTTAATAGGGGTTTTCTGGTGCAAGTGCTTAGAAAATTTGGATTTGCAGAAGAGTGGATTAAATGGATTGAGAAATGTATTTCTACTCCGAGGTTTTCAGTATTAGTAAATGGGAGTCCTCGGGGTTATTTTGACTCCAATAGAGGCCTTAGACAAGGCGATCCCATATCCCCCTTCTTATTTATTATTTTGGCTGAGGTAATGGGAAGACTCGTAACAAGAAAAAGAATGGAAGGGCAATGGAAAGGCATTCGGGTGGTTGAAGGAATTGATCCCCTTTCTCATCTCCAATTTGTAGATGACACTTGCCTGATAGGTGAGGCAACACTAAGGGAAGCAAGAGTGATCAGAGCTACCGTTGATAAGTATAGCTTGGCTTCAGGACAGCGGATTAATTGGCATAATCTGAAGTATATTTCTTCAACACAAAGAAGCAAATCCAGATGGATATTTGTAGAATTCTAGGAATGAGGGTTGTTAAGTTACCTGGTAAGTTTTTGGGTACCCCATTGTTTGAAGGGGCATGTAGGACTAGCCTTTGGAAGGACCTATCTGATAATTGTGTGAAAAAATTGGAAGGGTGGAAGATTAGATGGTTGTCTTTTGCAGGGAGAATTCTTCTTCTCAATACTGTGATTTCAACTATTCCCATTTATTCTATGAGTTGCCTTAAGATTCCAAAAAAAATCTTAAAGTATATTTGTTGATGTATGTAGCATCAGTCAAATAAATAAAACTGACTACATGATTATTATGAAAAATGATTTATTACATATACATATATAATAATATATATAATAATTGATATTATTTTATATATTAATATGCATATATATATATATATATATATATAGTTGATCTATATTTATTCTTATAATAATTATATAGTTAATTAATAAATTAGATTAATGAATAGACATGTCCCATGAAGGGACATGTCTCTTCTTGTCCTTGTCATGTATAAATACAAAGAGATCGATGCATTTGGAAAATACATACAATCAGATAGTGCTATTACATTTGCAATGATCCTAAAGCCTTAACATGGTATCAAAGCCAAGTTGCAAATGTAAGAGAGTAGTTTGTTGATGGTGAATGTGTGACTGTCTCAGAAAATACAGTCTCAGTACGAGGACCATATCTCACAAATGAACCATTGGATTTTGCTTAATTTTGGATATGTTGGTGATAAACAAATTTAGAAAAGTCCAACCGGAGCGATTGGAGAGAAAATGTCAGGTTCAAAAGTTATGACCGACTGTGTACGGGTCTATGCAAAATTTGTAAAAGAGTGAGGTTCCTTCTTTAAAAGCCTAAACCGCTTGAAGGGAGATCCAATCAAATTTAAGGTTGTCATAGTGTATAGAACCTTTGGATATTCAATATAGGTCGTGAAGAATTCTGGTAATGTTCGAGAACAATGACATCATGCTGTGATTTTGCATGATATTTTCTATATGGGCTCACCTTACAGAATGAAATACTTGAAATTTATAAAAGATAAGTATTCCATGTTTTGTTAATGAACATAATTTTTTTAAGTTTGTAATTCATGTTATAATATTGGTTAGTAAAATCTTATACGCTTCTATCATTGGTATTTTCGGTCAGGATAGTTTAGTGAGCTATTTGTAATCTCTCTCTGACATACCTTCAGGATGGAAGCACAAGAAAATTGCATTCAAGGGAGAAAGAACTTAATGTTTGCAAATGAATTGATGATTGAGACTAGATGCAGAGGGAGTCTGACATTTCAAAAGAAGACAAGAGGTTGATACAAGAACTTGAGCTTTAGAGGGAGCAGATGGTTCAGTCAACTTGTGACAATCTTGATCAAATTGATTGAGAGGGAGTTCACTATTGAAGGTGAAACACTTCTAAGGTAAACTTGATATAATTGATTATTATACTAATGAATCATGAATGTTTTTTTAGGCCTTGTGTAAATCATGAGGAAGTGACGACTTCCAAATGATTATCACTTGTATTTGTAAAAGTTATTGGAAGGTGACGATCTTACAATAACTTGACCTTCTATTGTGATAGACATCTTGTGATGGCTGAAACAGATCATAATAGATAGAAATTGTGGATAGAATCACCGATTGAGGCAATCCACATTAAAGTTTGAGAAGCTTGTGGATAGAATTGTCGATTGAGGCAATCCACCCGGGAACTTGTGGATAGAATCGTCGATAAAGGCAATCCACACTAAAGCTAAGAGCTTGTGGATAGAATCGCCGATGGAGGCAATCCACCTAAGAGCTTGTGGATAGAATCGTTGATGGAGGCAATCCACACGAGAGCTTGTGGATAAATCGTTGATGGAGGCAATCCATACGAGAGCTTGTGGATAGAATCGCCAATGGAGGCAATCCACTTGAGAGCTTGTGGATAGAATCGCCGATGGAGGCAATCCACCTAAGAGCTTGTGGATAGAATCACCGATGGAGGCAATCCACACGAGATCTTGTGGATAGAATCGACGATGGAGGCAATCCACACGAGAGCTTGTGGATAGAATCGCCAATGGAGGCAATCCACATCTTGAGACTATGTTTCTATTGATTACATCACGAGGATGATGCTTCTATTGCTTACATCTTAGGTTTGATACTATCAGGTGTCATAAGTGTTGACATTGGATTGATTTATCCTCCCTAACTAAGAGGGAGTGTTGATGTATGTAGCATAAGTCAAATAAATAAAACTGACTATATGATTATTATGAGAAATGATTTATTACATATACATATATATATTAATATGCACATATATATATATATATATATATATATATATATATATATATATATATATATATATATATAGTTGATCTATATTTATTCTTATAATAATTATATAGTTAATTAGTAAATTATATTAATGAATAGACATGTCCCATGAAGGGACATGTCTCTTCTTGTCCTTGTCATGTATAAATACAAAGAGATCGATGCATTTGGAAAATACCTACAATCAAATAGTGCTATTACATTTGCAATGATCCTAAAGCCTTAACAATATTGAGCAGCGGATGAGGAATTTTTTCTAGAATGGAGCACAGGATGAAGATGAGATTCCTTTGCTAGCATGGGATCAGATTTGCAAAGCTAAAGTGTGTGGAGGAGAAGGTATTAGGAATTGGAATGTGTTGAATATGGCTTTAGGAGCTAAATTAGTCTGGACTATTTTTAATAACCCTGATTTACTATGGGTAAAAATTGTAAAGGCAAAGTATTTGGATTCTGGGAGTGGGGAAAGAATCTTAACAATCAGTAATCCTCCCCGAGAGTCCGCAATTTGAAATTTCTCAATAGATTGCAGGAAAGTCATTACGAATCATCTAACTTGGCAAATTGGCAATGGAAGGAAGGCCTCTTTTTTTAATGATTCTTGGGATTGACACCATGTTATTAAGGATCTAGTAGATTATCATGATCTAAAAAGTTTTTTTATTCAGAGATGGGGGGAAAAAGTGTGTGATTATATGGAAGTTAGGAACACAGAATTTGGCACTCAATGGATATGGAGAGATATTGAGGATCTTGGCCTCTCGAAGGTGCAGAAAAACTTAATGAAGAATCTGTTTAGAACAAGGGATTTAATGAGGACTGATAAGGAGGATAAACTCATCTTGTGTGCAGCCCGGAGTGGCAAATACTCAGTGAAATTGGGTTATAGGATGTTGGATAGAGGTGATGAATTAATGGAATGGCCTACTAAGCTATGTTGGGGCATGGATTGTCTGTCGAAAGCAGGATCCTTTGCATGGTTGGTGGTGAGAGGTAGAATCTTGACAACAAAAATGAGGAAGAAATATGGTTTTATTGGACCTGCTAAATGTGTTTTCTGTGGGGAAGTTGAAGAAGATGTGGATCATATGTTGTTACAATGTAGGTTTGCAGGTGAGTGTTGGGATATGGTGAGAATGAAGTTGGGTTGGGCTGGATCCCTACCAAATTCATTTAAGGAGGTGTTTATAGGGTGGCCTATTTTCTTTAAAAGATCTCTGCTTTCAAGTGTTTGGAGTATTAGCCCTTCAATTATCATATGGGAAATCTGGAAGGAAAGGAATAGGAGGATTTTTCAGGAGCACAAAGAAAATGTTGAAAGGGTAAAATTAAGAATCAACAATTGAATTGAAGAGGTGATGAGTGCGAAAACCAAAAGACTTACTCCAGCAACTCCTAATACTTTAATGGATAGACATATTCAGGAAAATTGGCCAGGCATAGAGATAAGATTGATAGGTCATGTATCCAAGACAGCTCAAAAAGGACTCGGGCAAAAAGGTTGTAAAATGGGAAAAGCCTGAGGAGTGGATCAAAATTAATTTTGATGGGGTTGTCAAAGGTAACCCAAGGCTCTCGGGTGCAGGAGCAATTATGAGAGATTGGAAGGGGAATACTTTGGCGATTGGTGCACAAAGGCTACCAGATGGAACAAATAATATGGCAGAAGCCAAGGCTGCACTGCTAGCTTTACATTTGGGAAGAAATGCTAATGTGAAGAGAGTGCACTTGGAAGGCGACTTAGTGATTAGTGTTAATGCATTGATTAAAAAACACATGGAGACATGGCATTTACAGAATATTGTTGAAGCAATATGGGAGTTGTTAAACACATTTTAAAGTTTTAAAATAAGCCATATAAAACATGAAGGAAATATGGAAGCAGATGTCTTATCAAATTGGGCTACCCCCTTTAATGAGGTGAATGAACTTAGGATAGAAAGATTTAATTAAGAGAGATTAAAAATTGGTGTTTGAAATGTTTTTTATGGCGTCGATTTACGAAGGACGATGTCATTAGTGGAGGAAGCGGCTACGAAGGTGATGCTTCAAAAATTCTTTTAATCTTTAAAACTGACGAAAAAGACTTAAAATGTATGCAAGAGAAGGCAATTATTGTTTTCCACGCTACCCAAAGAAGAACTAATTATGATTGTAGGAATCGATTTGTGGTTTAATAGAAGCCATGCCAGGATAATTAAAAGTGGAAATAAAGTGAGGTGCTTGATTGTTTGTGTAGGAAGAGATAAATTAGGTACAATGTAACAGAAGTATTTGGGAAAACACAAGATGACAGAATTGAAAATAGGAGTGAGTAGTAAGGAGGCAACTCTGTGTAGAAAAATGGAGGCAACGGCTTCAGTAGACACGAATAAGCAGCAAAAAGGTTTCAAAGGCCCGGTGAAGAAAGAAAGGATTTATGGCTTGGTGAAATACAAAGATGAAAATATTATCAATGTCATTCTTGAGCTATTGGAAGAACAATTTATGGAGAGAAAAAAGAAGTGGAGGGTGAATGTTGATGTCATCTCCATGGTGGTGGCATGGGGGTTGGAGCTAGGAGAGAACATAGAGCAAGTGGATTTGTTGTGACAACCCTGTTTGAGAAAGATATGCTATTGGGTCTGGAGTCTATTTTAGAATGGGCAAACTCTGGTGTTGGGTGTAATTATTCATAGTGCTTTGAAGATGAGGAGTCTAAGATGTTTTGATGTGTGCCCTTTGTTCGCTGGTTTGGTAAAGTGGACAAGAGGGCTTATAAAAGGAAGGTGGCTGCCGCTTGGGTTAAATTGAAAGGAGAAATAAGAGATTACGAGAATGCTCAGGAAGCTAAATTGCAGGAGTTTCCAGTAATGGTGTCGAGGAGGAGAAGAAGCAAGAGAAACAGATGAACTGGAATCAGGAATGGAGTGTGAGATGGATGGTGACAATGGCTTTTGCAATTTTGAAAAGAGGATTTGGATTTTGGTTTTGGGGATTTTGAATTTTGTCTAGAAAGTCATGTTTTGAAGGATGGTCTCAACTATGCAGACAAAGAGCGAGCGACGACACAGACGCGGAAGCAAGAGGACTGAAGTTGTAGAGTTACAAGGATAAGGATGGAGCGCCGAGGAAGGTTCGAGACAAACTGTTTTGATTTGATGCCTAGTGAATGCATTGTAATGGAAGATTTTGGCCTAATAAGAGCCATGTAGTTATAAACTCTAAATGTAATGTGAGATTGTTAAGGAGGGAAGGGTAGATGTTTGAATATTGTAAAAAGGCGAAATATGGTTGTCTGGTAGATGTTTCAAGGTGGGGTTTGATAATGGTGACTGATAGAGGAAGCATAGAATATGAAGCTTTATATGTACTCTTTCTTTATTAATAATATGTTATAATCCTGTTACTGATAAAAAGAAAATGATTAAATATTATAATATTTTATAAGGGATTAAATATATATATCTTTATTATTATTTATGATTAAAGTATCATTATTTAATGATTATTTATTATTAAATCCTATTTCAAAAATGGGGACATCACAAGGGCATTCCAGAGTTCAAAGGGACTATTGGAAATGGCATTTCACAATGAGTCTTGAGAGATTGTCGACCAACATAGTGAAATGTCCCTATAAAAATGGATTGTCTCCATATTTACAACAAATGTTGAAAGCAATTAATGAGAATCCAAAATGGAACAAAGGCTTGGGTTTTTGAGAAAATGCATAGCACATTATTAGGAAGAGGGTGAATTTCATAAGGAGTCAATGACTCCCCTGGGGGATTCGAGATCAAGGCATGGATGTCCGTCATTTCTGAAGGATGGAAGGATGCAATAAATCAACCATTGATCAATGTTCTCACAATATCCCAAGAAGGGGCATTGTTTGGGGAAGCTATGGGTACTGAGGGGGGATCAATATGATGCACTTATTGCTAAATGACAGCCATTGAATAAGTGGGACCTCAAAATTTTGTTCAACTCATAGTTATAGGGCTCACCTGAACTTGTCCAGACTCAGCAATTCCCAAGACCAGCTAGGCTGAACAAATCCTTGGGACTTGAGACCTAGGTCCCAAACAAGTTTTGGAGGTCCCAAACAAGTCTTCAAGATCCCAAATTTGGATTTGTTATAAGCGATCAGATTTATTTTGACAAATATGTTTCACTTTAATAAAAATTTGATTTTTATTTAATTTAAATTTTGGTAAATTTTGATTTCATATAGGCTGTTGAGACTCATTTTTCCTCCAACACAATTGTCTTGAGATGACTTTTGAAGGTTTTAGAGGAATTTTCTAACATGGTCATCTACCCAAATTGGTCCATGTAGAGGGAATCTAGCACTACAAGGGCAGCAAATACTAAACAGGTATTTGCAAAAGATATTTGGTGGGATCATGATATATAGCTTCTCATTTACCAAACTCATATTGAATATGATCCATTATACAAACATGGATAGGTCTTGTTTGGGAGCATGATTGAGAAGATGAAGACCATCATAAATGAGAAAGAGCAAGATCCTAAAGAAACTTTCTTCAGATAGTTAAAAAAAGTATTAAAGACAGATGGAAAGAAGTGAACACCACACTACATTTTCTTACCTATACATTGAGTTCAATATATTATATAATTATAGTGTTGGGATCCTTTCTATCTCAACAACCAAGGGTACAAGGCAACACTTCATAAAGTCGTCATTGATCCTATCACATGTGATGCAATTTGGATTGAGTTCATGGATTTTGCAAGCTCCAATGACTTTAGTATTGATGCTCTTCATGACAAGTTTAAGATTGATGCTCATAGCTGGTGGTATTTCCTTGGCCAATCATTCAAATACCTGCAACATCTTGCAATCAAGATTTTATTGCAAGTTTTATAAAAATATTATTTTTATCTTTTAAATTTCATTTATAGTTTAGTTTGTTTTAATCTGATAACTTTTAACTCTCTAATTTTGTCTTGATAAGTTGCTTCTTCATCTGCAACAGATAGTTCATCCCGTCAATAAAGTGCAATCTACTACACTCAAAAAACATTGGGTTGTAAAGAACTCGGACTCAATTTTTTTTTATGGCATTGCTTCAAGTAGTTGGTTTCATGCTTTCAGATTTGCTTTGGTTTCCTGTAGTTACCTTTTGTTTATGGAAACTTTTTAGTGATAGCTCGTTGGTCATTCTTTCTAGTTTTGTTTTTTTATTGTGGCCTATGTGCTACTTTTGTTAGCTTTTTGTATTTTGACTTTTTCAAATATGAGGGTCCCTATGGTCTTCATCTTTTAGTATAGGAAAAAACAATGATGGACATGATGTTACTACTTTATGATGTAATGATATTATCATAATAATTTTCTAATAATATTGAAAGGTGGGGTGTTATGAATTCTAGGGTTAATTCCTCTCTTCTATAATGTCTTGGACAGGTGTTGTTTTCAGTCAGCATAGCATTATTTTTGCTTGTGTAGTTTTTTTCAGCCCTCGAGACGTTTTGTTAGTTGGTAGAAAGCTAAATTATTCTTTTCAATAGTGCCAAAAACTTCTTTGAAAAATAATTATTAGAACAACATATTGACAGAGGCAACCAAAAGAGTTTAACTTCAAAACTAAATCTGATATAGCTCCAATTAATCTTCTCTAAAGCTTCAAATGCTCCCTAGTTAGAATTTAAACAAAGTTTCCCTAGCTTATGGAAAGTGTCCATAAAGGATTGACATATTGTGCCTCTAACCATGGAGACCTAGCAAATTAACTCAAAGATTAAAAAAAGTATACATTTTAAAAGCAATTATCCTGAAGTGTAATGTAATTATGAAAGAAAAATAGATGGTATACTTGCATGATAGATCCTTGCTTGAATTTACAACTAGTTTTCAGCTGATTTACATGACCATACACACCTTCAGTGGAAGTTTCCTCTCCCTTCCAGAAGGATTGATCAAACGTTTGCTCTTTAGACTCTCCAAAGAAACCTCCTCACCTTCCTTATAGCCAAGAGCTTCTATTTCACTTAAATTTATAGGGATATACTTCGGCAGTCCTGCACCCATACCTGAGTAAAAATAATAAATCAGTAAGGTAATCTTGATCGGATAGAAGTCCAAGAATGAAGGTGACATGAAACTGGGTACATATGCTTTTCTTTGGACTCAATCTCAGTTAAATTAAAAAACTGTGTGTGTTAGGCTAATGATTTCCTTGGTTTATAAATTATAATACATCTTATGAAAAGTTGGGTTCCTGGAGTTTGGAGAGAAAAATAATTTTGAACTACTCTTAAGTTCATTTTTATGTTAACCTTTTAACCCAAATCATGAAAGCCAAGTCCAGGTTCTTTGGAGGTTAATGAAACTGAACAATTATAAATCTGACATGCAAAAGTCAACAGCAATCCATACAGGAAACAACTTTCTGCGGTGAAACAAACACATTCCTTCACTCCCTACATAATTTCTATACAGGGCCATCTGTGAAGATCAAATACAAAGTCGTGTGTTAATTTGTATATTTTAAATATATTTCAGTTCTTATTGTAGTCTAAATTTAAAAAAATCTACATAATATTTGATGGGTCCTGTTTTGAGAATTTTTTATGCATTGTCTAGGTATATATAATACACCAAGTGCATATATGTAGCCTTACTGAACATATGTGTTCTGTGTATTTACTAATTTAGTAGCCGATCTGGTCTTTTCTATTTAGCTACTTTCAAGTTTATAACATTTATAACCAACAACTTCGAATTGAAATGCTTAAATGGCAGAAATTTGCATATCCTTCATTTACCTTCATTTTCCATAGATTCCATTTTTTTTTGTCATTTTTATTTCCCTTCATTTTTTCTTTCTGTTGTGTTCAGTGAATGGACAACGGTGATTTAAGGGTTATTAATTTGATGATTTATGTTTTTCATTTTATTTCCCTTTATTTTTTCTTTCTGTTGTGTTCAGTGAATGGATAGCAGTGATTTAAGGGTTATTATTTTTATGATGGATATGTGTTACGCAAGTTGTGGAGGATGACAAGAATAAACATTGTAGACTTTATTGTAGCTTCCCAGCCACTAAGATAAGATGTGGAGGATGACAGGAATAAGTACTGATAGTTTTGCCCGTGGTTTCCCAGCTGCAAGGCAATCCGTATATAAAGTTAAGGTACATTTATAAATAAAACCTGCAGAATGTCTAGAGCTCCACTTCCACAAAACAATTACTATTTTCATAGTTCTTTTAATCTGAAGATTTTGTATGTATTGAAAGTTCACTCCAGAATTCATAAGTTTGTACCAGAACCATCACAAGCTCTATTTTTAATCTTGTTGAAGATTCAACCATACAGATGACATTTTTCATTTACAATTTTTTTCGAGTTCGCATTATCTTTAATGAAGGATTTCTAATAGTTTTAATTATTTTCAACTAAGGGAACGAACATATTTTTTTTTATAAAATAAAGGATTTTATTTATGTGCAGAATTTACAAAAGGAACCAGCAGTCATAAAAGTATTAAAGAAGATTCAAGAACAAAGAGCTCACAAGCCATGTTTTGACAAATTACATACGAAGACTCTCCATTCAAATTGTCACAGGACAACTATACACATGGCACATAGGCCACATTCCGAAACCCAGAAACATAAGGATAAAAAGGGGCAGGCAAGCCCAGAAAAAAAAAACAAATTGCCAAGTAGACTGATGGTTTCATCAAAATTTGACGCAGGCAGCCAAAGGACACCACCATATATGAACAGCTCCAGATCTTAAGTTTATAAATGTGCTAGCCAAGCTGTCCACTTCTTTGTTGAACTGTCTTCAAACATTCTGTAATTCCACATGAGAAAATTGCTTAAAAAGAAGATGGTTGACCCTAACAATATGTCATTCCAATCAATTTTTACTACATAGTGACCCCTGTTCTAGCATCAAGAATTATTTGGCAGTTCCCAAAAACCTTCATGGATTCAATCTTGTTCTCCTTAACCAACATTAAGCCCAGTTGAAGGGCTGAATTCAGTTATATAATTTGTCGAGGACCAAGCGCCCCCTGCATATTTAAGGCAAATTTCCCTACTATAATACAGAACTCCACCCCTAGCAGCACCTTGGTTTCCCTTAGAAGACCCATAAAAGAAAAGGCATAGCCAATTAAAAGGGGGTTGAACATCTTAATGAGAGCATTTCTTCTTGCTACATTTTCCATTGAAATGGTTAGCAGTTTGTTTCAGAGAGTTTGAATGTGAATTGTAGTTACCAAAGTAGTTTCCAGAAGATCAAAACATTCCTAATTTCCCATATTCCCAAAAGTATATTCCTGGGAATAAGAAAACTGACTTATGGAGACCAAGCAGCATCCAGAAGCCCCTGAGCATTGAGATCATGTCTATATCATCCAGAATAGAAGTAGACCTGCAAAGAACAAATGGAATTGGAAAGGATAAGCTTCCATACCTCTTTGGCATTATCACAGTGAATAAAAAGGTTGTTAGATTGTTATGATTTGCCCTGCTCGTGTTTTGGGCCTTTGGCACTCAACATAACAAAATCAGACTTATTTTTGTAATTTTCTCCTTCAGTCAGGCACACTTCATGACCATTATTAGCATGTCAGGCTGCTAATTATTGAAAAACTGAAAAATGCTGAGAGGGGGAGGGGGTGAATCAGTATTTTAAGAATCCAATGGTGATTAACAAATCAGAGAATGCAAACACATAACGAAGAGACAAGACTCGGGATTTTTCTCTCATGGAAAACCCAAGATGGGTAAAAAACCATAGCACCACTAATCTCAAATGAGCAACAACACTTTACATCCAAGAGCTACAACTCTTCAGAGTCACTTTACAGAACAGGCTCCAACCTGTCTCAAAAGGCTACAACCTTTTCTTTGTAGGTGATTTGAACAAAACAAAACAACAATAAGCTCTAAGTCTTTACACAAAGCGTAAAGACATTCTGGTCCGAGATAAATAAAATTTCAATGGCTCTTTTTGTGGCAATACTCAGTCTTTGAATCTCTTTTATCAGTAGAAGGCAGCTGCTCCTCCAAGGCACACACTGCAACCGATGATCAATCTCGTAGACACAACCGCTGAACTTTTTGTCTCTCAAATGCATGCACTCAGATATACACAAAGATACTGTCCTTTTCTTTTCTCAAAAAATTCATCACTGAGAAGATAATTTCCTTGACTGAAGCTCACTTCATTTTTCCGAATTCCGCACACCTCTTGTTTTCAATAATCTGAGCACCTACGCACACCCCTATTCTCGTGTGTGATACATACATCACTTGCACACCCGCACAGAACTCTGTTCTTTGTTAACTCCCCTTCAACGTATTCGGTCTGTGTCTCCAAAAAAAACATCACACGCATTCACACAAATCTTAGAAAACAACAACCCTTCTCATGAAACTTCACTTGCCGCGATGATGAACATGCTTGTTAACCTGCTCTTCGCAGCTTTTTTACCTGCTCTTCGCAGCTTTTTTCATTCAAAAATATGTATATTCCAACTCCACGCTACCTCAGAAAATTTTTAACTCACCTTTTGTAATTAGCTCAACATCGTCGATATGCCTCAATGTCCATTTTTTAGGTGACAGCTCTCACACCATATTCTTACTAACACTCCGATACATAACACTCAAGATAGTGTTGTTCAAAAACGACACCAAACACAGAAAACACATTTCGAAAAAAACGCGTGTTTGTTATTTTATCAGTTTGGAATCATCACTAATTTTGGTATTGAACCCTGGTTTTCTTGAGCCTCGAAGATCCCTTTTTGAGCACACACCACCACCGACCAACTTCTACACTACACTACGAAAAAGAAAAGATGACGCTTCTCAACTGCCCGCAAATGCCTTTTGATTTTATGTGACACGCACCCAACTGTGTCATTTTGGTTTTAACCAGATGTGTTCCTCTTTGAAGGAAGGCCACTGACACTTTTTAGAAAATGTTCACCCCTGCAAAGACATCATCGTCTGTACACCAAATATGTCGTGGGCTTCCATTACACCACTGAGAAGGCATTTTTATCTACTGCAAAGAGACCTGCAAACTGGCCTTGTATTCACGATTTATTTTAAATAGCATTGGTACTTCTTTGTGGCCCGACATCCTTCCAGTGTCATGATAGGAGAGACACATGTTTTAACAAGACACCAAGCAGCCTTTAGTTTTCATATGCAAGGATTGTCGCATATGAGTATATCATAAGCACTCATACGCCGACCACTTTCAAAGACCCCGCCATCTATCATAAACTCAAAAACTCAAAAACACATGACACATTTTAAACCAAGAATTACTACCGAATAGAGAAGGCACTGCAACATGTGTTGAATGCTTGATATCACCTTTGAGTCATGCGCCAAGATGTGTGCTAGCTGAGACTGAAGATTTTACAAAGTCCACACTTGTGATCAACAGCCAACCGAAGTCACTGAGACATCAATGACAAAAATGTAACAATCTCCCCCTTTTTGTCATTGATGGCAATTTCCAGAAAACATAAGAAGAGCAAGAATTACCAACTGAAACACTGAACCAACTGAAACAACTTCCCCTGAAAAACTGAACCAACTGAAACAACTCACCCTGAAGAACTACTCCTTTGACATCAATGACCATGAAACTTGAAACAATTACCATTACCTCAAAAGATATATTATTGAAGCACTCCCCCTGAGAATGGATAATTTAGTGAGGTAGTAGAACACCAAGCTTGCTTCGAAGATACTCAAAGCGATCTCGGGGTAACGGTTTAGTGAAAACATCATAAACTTGTTCCTTTGAACAAACATAGTTCAGCTTAACCATATTGTTAGCAACTTGTTCTTTCAGATAATGAAACTTAATTGGAATATGTTTGGTGCGAGAGTGCATTACTGGATTTATAGAGATATCAATTGCACTCATGTTGTCACAGAAAATGCATATAGGATCATTAAACTCAAGTTTGTAATCATATAAAGTGTTCTTCATCCAAACTACATGAGTGCAACATGAAACGGCTACAATGTATTCAGCTTCAGCAGTAGATAGTGATGTGTAGGACTGTTTCTTGCTGAGCCATGAGACCAAACAGCCACCTAAGAAGAAAGCACATCTACTAGTGCTTTTCTTATCATCCACCGAGCCACCCCAATCTGCATCTGTATAGGCTGTAAAAGAAAAATCAGAACTCTTAGGGAACCAAAGACCAAATTCAACAGTGCCTTTCAAATACTTAAAAATTCTCTTAACAGCTTTAACATGTGTTTGCTTGGGTGACGCTTGAACTCTAGCAACATAACCAACAATCTACATAATATCTAGTCTAGTGGCTGTAACAAACAACAAACTTCCTACCATGGATCTGTAGAAAGTTTGATTAAAAGAAGGAGATGCATCATCCTTACTTAGTTTACATCCGGTTTCCATAGGAGTGCTCACCGGATTGCAATCTTCCATTTTGAATCTTTTAAGCAATTCTCTAACATACTTAGTTTGGGAAATGAAAACACCTTCAAAAGATTGACTAATTTGCAGCCCAAGAAAGTAAGTTAATTCACCCATCATAGACATTTCGAATTAATCTTTCATGCAATCAGCAAATTTCTTGGTCATTTTGACATTGTCACTACCAAAAATCAGATCATCAACATAAACCACAACAATGAGAATGTTGTTACCTTCCTCCTTGACATATAAATTGCTGTCAGCATATCCCTTTTTCGAGTCAACCGGTTCAATCAGCATTTCAAGGAAGGAAGGTGAAATCAACTAACCGGTCTGCTAGCTCTCCGCGAAAAGCGCATTGGATTGTTTGGCTAGGACTGGATGTTTGGGAAGCCCATGCTTCAAGATAGAGCTAACCTCAGTAACTTCCTCAACTAACTCATATTAATAATAGCAGATTTTGATTCTTGTGAGGCAATTGAATCTCAGACTGGTGGATTTGCATATGGATCATTCACTGCAACTAGGTCAACTCAATACCCTAGTGCGGGATCCCACTCTGGAATAGGATCTTAGGAAACAAGATCAACTGATTCAACCGCTGCTTTCGGTGGCTGCAAATAATTATCCAGCCTGTCATACCAAGCTCTAGGAGCTTGTTTGAGTCCATAAAGAGCCTTTTTCAACTTGCAAACATAATCCAGATTGTTAGTAATAAAGCCTTCCGATTGTTCAATATAAATTTCTTCAATCAAATCTCCATTAAGAAAGGCAGATTTGACATCCATTTGAAAGACTTTAAAACCTTTTAAAAGAAGCAAAAGCTAGAAATATTCTAATTGCCTCTAGTCTTGCAACGAGTGCAAAGGTCTCACCAAAATCAACACCTTCAATTTGAGAATGCCCTTTGCAAACTAAATGGGCCTTGTTTCTAATGATCTTTCCTTCTTCGTTTACCTTATTGCGGAACACCCATTTAGTACCAATTACATTTTTGTCAATGGGTCTAGGCACAAGCTCCCAAGTGTTGTTTTTCTTAATTTGCTCTAACTCTTCTTTCATAGCAGCAACCCAATGCTCATCTACCGCTGCCTCTTCAAAACATTTAAGCTCAATCATAGAAATGAGTGAGAAATCATCATCCTCAAAATAATTGTCTTTCTTAGCATGCCTAGTTCTTCTTTGAGCTATAACTTGATCAATTGGATGATTCTTTTGGACAAATTTAGAAGGAGTTTTGAAGGTAGAAACATCATGATCACCTTGTGAATCATAACCAGAAAGAACATGTTGAAGAGCACACAATTATACTGAGGGGGGAGGTGAATCAGTATAATAACCTTTTTAAATTTAAATGCTTTTATTCAAAGATAACTTCAATTACTCAAAATAAACAATTATGCACATGAACACAAATTTTACATGGAAACTCAATATGGGAGAAAACCACAAAATAATTTGTTTTTATATAATATTGTTCATTTACAATGTTTTGTAGGCACCAACCTACTAGAGGCTCCAACCCCTATGTTTATGAGCATCGACTCACTGGAAGCACCAACTCCCACACTTTCCAGGCACCGACCTACTGGAAGCACCAACTCCCCCTGACTGAATTCTGAGCACCAACTCACTGTTTTCAAATTTTCTTCCACCTGGACGCTGTTGCTTTATTCAACTGACGATGGACACAATCTGCTCTCTCTAAGTCAGCCAATAGCTTTCCTCTTATTTTCAAAAATATGTCTTTATGACTATATATTCATAATATATATGTCAGATAAAAATCTGAATATATAAACCTTTAATTATTCTCTCTTTATTCACTCACTGCTCTTCTTTTTCTTCTTTCACATGCTGACTTGCTTCTATTTAAAAAATTTATTCAATATATATATATATATGTTCACTTCTTAAGAAACAATACGTCTCTTAAGAGTTATAACTTTTCAAATCAAAAAGGTGTCTTTTCTTAAAATATTATTAACTTAAAAATAAGTTAATATCCCTTTTTAATCATATTAAACAAAACTTTAATATCCTTCTTATTGCTGACAAATCTCAAATATTTCAAACCTTCGATAATGTTTATTTGAACTTTCGATATCAAACAAAAACACCTTCGATAATATTATACACGTCTGAAAATTATTATGAACCTTCGACACTGTATTATCTCATAATGTTTGCCGTTTAATCTAATGTCTGTTGTATTATATTCAAATCGTTTGATAAGCGTATATATATATATATATGTTGCCGTAAGTATTCAAACCTTCGATTACCGTTCTCAATACTTGTTGATCGCTGCATATATTTTATATCCTTTGATATTATAATAACCTTCGATGAATATGGCGTCCTCTGTCTGTAGATACGTATCTGCTATTATACACTGACACCTTCGATATCAATACTTTTATTTGTATTCAAACCTTATACCTTCGATAATATTAATGTATTATTTCAACGCTGCATACAAACTGCTGTGCATATATCTTTTACGGCAATCTCTTTATAGGTTTGACGCTGCATCATCCTCAATGACTGGAAACTATTTACGTCTGTTCATATACTCTTGCTTTGAATACGTCTATATGTATGTTCTGAATATGTGTGAATATGTTCTGTATGTATTGTATACACACATATGTTCTGATACATATATACATACGTTCTGTACGTATACGTTCTGATAGAAACTTTCTGATACAACTTTGTTTATACGTGTTTTCAGTATGCTGCTATGTTTATACGTGTTGTACATATACACTTGTTTTATATACTGTTGCATAATCTTCATTAACATTCATATATATATCTGTTATTTGTTTGCTGTATAATTTTCATCATGCATATATACATACATATTCTTTATTACATACTAAATGCTGTAATCATTAATCTTTTAATATTTATCTTCATCATGCTATAGGTCTTGACATCAATGACAATTTCCATCAATCTCCCCCTTTGTCATTGATGGCAACTTCTCAAATATATGGTCTTGTTTGTGCAAGGCTCCCCCTTAGTTCACTGTTCCCTTCATCTTCTATCTCTCCCCCTTTGTCATCAATGGCAAAGGGTCTCCAGGGCTAGAGACTAGCTCCCCCTGAACACATGCTTCTCATGAAATCTTCAATGAATGGATGAGAGTGATAGTACTCCCAATTTCTCCCTTAGGTACTCAAAAGTTTCCTTTGGAAGTGGTTTTGTGAAGATATCTACTAACTGCTCCTTCATATTAATGTATTCCAACTTGACTTGCTTCTCAAGTATCTGTTGTCTCAAGAAGTGGTATTTGATTGAAATATGCTTCGTTTTGGAATGCATGACTGGATTTTTTGAAATGCTGATTGCACTTGTATTATCACAGAAAATGGGAATGGGATTCTCAAATTCAATCTTGATATCTCTTAGTGTTTGCTTCATCCAAAGCACTTGTGTACAACTTGCAACTGCTGCAACATACTCAGCTTCTGCGGTAGATAGAGTTACTGATCCTTGTTTCTTGCTTAACCATGAAACTAGACTGTTACCAAGGAAGAATGCTCCCCCACTCGTACTTCTTCTATCATCAATATTGCCTCCCAAATCAGCATCTGTATAGGCTGTGAGTGAAAAGTCATTTCCTCTTGGATACCATAAACCAAGATCCATAGTACCTTTTAGGTACTTCAATATCCTTTTAACTGCTAGAACGTGAGTTTCTTTTGGCATTGCTTGAAACCGAGCTACAACAACAACTACTTGTAGGATGTCAGGTCTTGTGGCAGTTAAGTACAACAACCTTCCAATCATAGATCTATATTGAGTTTGATTTACATCGGGGGATTCATCATTTTTGCTAAGCTTGCATCCTGTAATCATGGGAGTGCTGACTGGATTACAATCTTCCATCCCAAACTCTTTTAATATTTCTTTGATATACTTGCTTTGAGAAATGAATATTCCCTTACTTGTTTGCTCAATTTGCAATCCAAGAAAGAAGGATAATTCACCAAGCATGGACATCTCAAATTCTTGTTGCATATTCATAGAAAATTCTTTACACATTTTGTCACTTGCTCCTCCAAATATTATGTCATCCACATATACTACTACCACCAAAAGTTTGTTATTTTCAGATTTGATGTATAGATTACTATCTGCCATACCTCTTTTGAAACCTTGATGTAGAAGATACCTGTCTAATCTTGAGTACCAAGCTCTTGGAGCTTGTTTTAGCCCATAAAGTGCTTTTCTAAGTCTACATACATGATTTTCCTTTTCTGAATATATAAATCCTTCAGGCAATTCAACATACACTTCCTCTTCTAAGTCTCCATTTAGGAAAGCTGATTTTACATCCATTTGGTAGACCTTGAATGCTTTATGACTTGCAAATGCTAAGAACATCCGGATTGCTTCTAGTCTTGCAACTGGGGCAAATGTCTCTTCAAAATCTACTCCTACTTGAGCATAGCCTTTACAAACTAGTCTAGCTTTGTTCCTTGTGACTTCTCCATTTTCATTCATTTTATTCCGGAACACCCATTTAGTTCCTATGACATTTTTGTCTTTTGGTCTTGGAACAATTTCCCAAGTATTATTCTTTTCAATTTGGATTAACTCGTCCTCCATTGCTTTCACCCAAAACTTGTCTTCACTTGCTTCTTTGAAATCTTTTGGTTCTATTTTGGATAAAAGACAAACATGTGCATTCTCTGTAGTATTGACAAATTTCCTTCTTGTTTGGACTTATTTATCTGGGTCTCCAAGAATCAAGTCTTCAGGATGGTTTCTTTGAACAAATTTTGATGGAGTCTTTGCTGGTGTCTTCGCTTCTGAAGGAGTTTTGGAAATTTCTTGCTCTAGGTCCTTTTCATCTTCATCTTTTAAATCTTCTATTTCTTCACTTATGCTTGGAATTTCAGCATTTATCTTTTCAAATGGTCTTCCTTCATCGATCTTTATATTTGCACTTTCTACAATTTTGTGGAGTCTTTTGTTGTAACATCTATATGCTTTACTCTTGGAAGAATATCCAAGAAAGATTCATTCATCTGCTCTAGCTTCAAATTTTCCCAAGTCATCTTCATCCCATCTTATATAACATGTACTTCCAAAAATTCTGAAATACCTGACTGATGCTGGTCTTCCTTTCCATAGCTCATAAGGTGTCTTATCATGATTTACTCTTATTTGTGCCCGGTTCAAAATGTGGACTGCTGTATGTACTGCCTCCTTCCAAAAGGAATCAGCTATCTTTGATTCATTAGGCATTGCCCTTGCCATCTCTTGAACAGTTCTATTCTTTCGTTCTACAACCCCATTTTGTTGGGGAGTTCTAGGTGCTGAAAGTTGTCTTTTTATACCATTCTTTTCACAATATTCATCAAATTCATGGGAAGTAAATTCTCCACCTCTATCCGTTCTAAGGCATTTTATTTTTGCATCTATTTCATTTTCAACTAGTTCTTTGAAAGCTTTAAACTTGTCAAGAGCTTTTGATTTCTCTTTTAGGAAAGCTACCCAAGTCATCCTAGAGTAGTCATCAATAAATAGTATGAAATATTTTTCTCCTTGTAGGCTTTTTGTCCTGGTTGGACCACAAAGGTCTGAATGAATGAGTTCAAGTGGTTTTGATGTAGAATATTCCTTGGTTTTGAATGTACTTCTTGTTTGCTTCCCTAGTTGGCATTGTTTGCAAATGATATTTGTAGGTTTTGATAACTTTGGTATATCTCTTACAGCTCCTTTATGACTGATTTTGACAATGTTATCAAAGTTTAAGTGTCCCAATTTTTTGTGCCATAGCCAATTTTCATCTTCTTGTACAAAGAAACATTTTTCATCATTCATTTCTTGTAAAACATACAAATTGTTTGTAGTCCTACAAGCATTAGCTATTAATTTTCCATCCTTTTTAATTTCACAACCTTTAGGATAAAATGTTACATTATGCTTCTTGATCACAAAACTGACTTACACTTAGTAGGATTTCTCATACCACACATCTTTCTTATTTGAACATGTAAAGCTAGAACGATTTTTCTTTCTTTCTCCAAACCTTCTTTTTAGGAAGATCTTCTTTCTTTGCTTGATTTGAAGGAAAGATTGTTCTACATTTGTGGGCTGCATGTCCAAAATTGTTGCACTTTGAACATAGGATATCTAAATTAACCAAAGGAGCAAAAGGATTTTGAGTTCTGAAATTTCGAGTGTTCTTCTCTTTGCTTCTGCAGTTTAGGGCTTTATGACCAAATTTGTTACAAGAGTAGCAATATCCATTGAATAGGTAAGAAAAATGCTATCTATAATATGGCCTTTTCCATTCATTCATATTTTGTTTTGGTATTCTACATTCTAGTGCTTTGTGACCAAACCGATTGCAAGAGTAGCAGTAGCCACGAAAATTATGACGGGGCTTATGAACATCATTCTCTTCATTCCTCTTGTAGTTCCTTCCTTTAAGCTTGTTTTCTTTTGATGGTTCATTTATGACTGTCTTGCTTCCTTCTTTTATGAAACCTTTGAATGCATTGTTAATGTTTGAGTTTCCTTCATAACCAACCCCTGTTTTGCTGGAAGAAGGCTTTTGACTATCAATGATATCATTTAGGATTTCCAAACTTTTTTCAAATTTGAGATTATTGATGGTGCATTCCTTCAACTCCCTTTCTAATTTTTCAATTTCTAGTTTTAAATCAGTTTCAGCTTGTTTAGCTTCTTCTAATTGAATTTTTAGATCTTCAATTGTTTGTTTTGATTTCTTTGCTGCTTCTAAATTCTCCATAGCTTCTTCTTTTAGTTTCACTAATTTTCTTTTCAATCTTTCATTTTGTTTGTATGCATAATGAAGTTCTTCTTGGAGATCAATATTCTCTTCCTCATTACATGATTCATCTTCCTTTTCTTCATAACTATCACATGTGTCTGCTTCAACCAAAAATAGAATTTCATCCTCCTCATCACTTGAGCAATCCTCGCTGCTTTCATCTGAAGAGCTGTCCTTTTTGGAATAAAGACTCTTTTTATTTTTGTTTTGATATTTTTTCTTTTTATTAAACTTATTGTTATTCTTCCATTTTTCTTTTGTGTGTGCTTGCTTTTCATCTTCACTTGAGTTATCATCAGTTTGAAGACATTTTGAGGCATAGTGTCCTATCTTTCCACAATTAAAGCATTTGAAAGGGAATTTCCCTTTATATTTTCCACTTCCCCTTTTTAGCTTTCTCAAGAAATGAGCTTCAGCTTCATCAGTTTCACTGCTTGAACTAACACTTGAGATTTGTTTCTTGCTCTTACTATTTTTAGAAACTTTAAAGGCTATTTCCTTCTTAGGTTCCGTGCCTCCAATCCTCATTTCATAAGCAGTAAGAATTCCATGTAATTCATCTTTAGTAAGACTATCCAAATCTTTTCTCTCTTCGATTGTTGACACTTTAGAATCGAATCTAATGGGTAGGGATCTCAAGATCTTTTCAACCACAAGCTGTTCTTCTACTTCTTCACCAAGGGCTTTTATTGCATTGACTATTTCATCAATACGAGAGAGAAATGAGGCTATGTCTTCATCTTCCTTCATTTTCAGGCTTTCGAATGTGCTTCGATGGGTTTGAAGTTTGGCCTTCTTTACATTGTCGGTCCCTTCATATATATTTTTCAACTTGTCTCATATCTCCTTTGCAGATTTACAATGCATAACTTTTGTGAACTCCGAGTCGGCTAGATTACATAAAATAGCATGTTTTGCTTTGGCATTATTTTCACTTCTCTTTTTTCCGGCTGCATCTGTTGGTGGGGTTGCTGGTGGTGTATAACCATCTAGTACTAATTGCCAAACATCGAATCCAATAGCATTTAAATATGCTTCCATCTTTATACTCCAAAATGCATAATTTGTCCCATCAAAAATTGGTGCCTTGTTTTGAAAATTTTCAGCCATTTGTGCTCTTTAGATCTACCTTCAAGCAATTAGGTTATATAGAAGGAACCCGCTCTGATACCAATTGAAGAGCACACAATTATACTGAGAGGGGGGGGTGAATCAATATAATAACCTTTTTAAATTTAAATGTTTTTATTCAAAGATAACTTCAATTACTCAAAATAAACAATTATGCACATGAACACAAATTTTACATGGAAACTCATTATGGGAGAAAACCACAAAATAATTTGCTTTTCTATAATATTGTTCTTTTACAATGTTTTGTAGGCACCAACCTACTAGAGGCTCCAACCCCTATGTTTATGAGCACCGACTCACTGGAAGCACCAACTCCCACACTTTCCAAGCACCGACCTACTGGAAGCACCAACTCCCCCTGACTGAATTCTGAGCACCAACTCACTGTTTTCAAATTTTCTTCCACCTGGACACTATTGCTTTATTCAACTGATGATGGACACAATCTGCTCTCTCTAAGTCAGCCAATAGCTTTCCTCTTATTTTCAAAAATGTCTTTATGACTGTATATTCATAATATATATGTCAAATAAAAATCTGAATATATAAACCTTTAATTATTCTCTCTTTATTCACTCACTGCTCTTCTTTTTCTTCTTTCACATGTTGACTTGCTTCTATTTAAAAAATTTATTCAATATATATATATATGTTCACTTCTTAAGAAACAATACGTCTCTTAAGAGTTATAACTTTTCAAATCAAAAAGGTGTCTTTTCTTAAAATATTATTAACTTAAAAATAAGTTAATATCCCTTTTTAATCATATTAAACAAAACTTTAATATCCTTCTTATTGCTGACAAATCTCAAATATTTCAAACCTTCGATAATGTTTATTTGAACTTTCGATATCAAACAAAAACACCTTCGATAATATTATACACGTCTGAAAATTATTATGAACCTTCGACACTGTATTATCTCATAATGTTTGCCATTTAATCTAATGTCTATTGTATTATATTCAAATCGTTTGATAAGCGTGTATATATATATATATATATATATATATATATATATATATATATATATATATATATATATATATGTTGTCGTAAGTATTCAAACCTTCGATTATCGTTCTCAATACTTGTTGATCGCTGCATATATTTTATATCCTTTGATATTATAATAACCTTCGATGAATATGGCGTCCTCTGTCTGTAGATACGTATCTGCTATTATACGCTAACACCTTCGATATCAATACTTTTATTTGTATTCAAACCTTATACCTTTAATAATATTAATGTATTATTTCAACACTGCATACAAACTGCTGTGCATATATCTTTTACGGCAATCTCTTTATAGGTTTGACGCTGCATCATCCTCAATGACTAGAAACTATTTACGTCTATTCATATACTCTTGCTTTGAATACGTCTGAATATTTATGTTCTGAATATGTGTGAATATGTTCTGTATGTATTGTATACACACATACATTCTGATACATATATACATACGTTCTGTATGTATACGTTCTGATACAAACTTTCTGATACAACTTTGTTTATACGTGTTTTCAGTATGCTGCTATGTTTATACGTGTTGTACATATACACTTGTTTTATATACTGTTGCATAATCTTCATTAACATTCATATATATATCTGTTCTTTGTTTGCTGTATAATCTTCATCATGCATATATACATACATATTCTTTATTACATACTAAATGCTGTAATCATTAATCTTTTAATATGTATCTTCATCATGCTATAGGTCTTGACATCAATGACAATTTCCATCACATGTGAGATTTCAGCATCATTTGAGGAAGAGACTTTATCTTCATGAGCAGATTGAGTTTTTCCTTTGTCATTCTCACCACCTTTGCTAATTGTTACAGCTTGAATATGAGGAGAAGAGAATGCAGTAGTGCTGGTTTGAATTTTTTCTTCTTCAATGTTGTCCATATGCTCACCAAACTCATTAGTAACCTCATGTATCTTTACATTAGCACTTTCTACCAGTTTATGTAGCCTCTTATTGTAGCATTTGAACGCTTTACTCTTAGAGGAATAGCCAAGAAAGATTCCCTCATCAGCTCTGGAATCGAATTTACCCAGATTATCTTCATCCCTTCTAATGTAACATGGACTTTCAAAAATTTTGAAGTATTTAACAGTAGCTGGTTTACCTTTCCAAAGTTCGTATGGAGTCTTGTTGAACTTGAGCCTCAACAAGGTTCTATTCTAAATGTAGACTGCAATGTGAACAGCTTCTCTCCAAAAGATGTCTTTTACTTTTCTTTCATTCATCAAGCAACGAGCCTATTCTTGAACTGTTATGTTCTTTCCTTCCACAACACTATTTTTTTGTGGTGTTCTAGGGGCTAAAACTTGTTTTTTAATTCTATGTTGTTCACAAAACTTGACAAATTCATTTGAGGTGAATTCTCCTCCATTATCAGAACGCAAGCATTTAATTTTCAGATCCATTTCATTCTCAACCAAGGTCTTAAAAATCTTAAATTTATCCAAGGCTTCTGATTTTTCTTTTAAAAAAGTAACCCAAGTCATGCGAGAAAAATCATCAATAAGAAGCATAAAATATTTTTCACCTTAAAGACTTGTTGTCCTAGTTGGTCCACAGAGATCCGTGTGAAGTAACTCAAGTGGCCTACTGCTGAAATGATCTTTTGGTTTGAAGGAAGCTCTAGTTTGTTTTCCTTCTTGATAAATCTTGCAAACAACTTCAGCTAGTTTCTCTATCTTTGGCATGTCTCTAATTGCTTCATTTTTACTGATCTTGATGAGATTATCAAAATTTATATGCCCAAAACGCTTGTGCCAAAGTCAAGCATCCTCCACCTTACTCAAACAGCAAGTTTCATCATTAAAGTCATCAAGAATCTAAAGATTGTTTGCTGCTGTAGTTGCCTTAGCTATGACATCATTTCCCTTTTTGATGATACAAGAATTTGAGTTGAAGCTAAAATCATATCCTTGATCACATAGTTGACTTACACTTAAGAGATTGTGTTTCAAACCTTCAACATAGAGAACATTCTCAACAATGGTTTCATCATTATTTATCAAGAGAGTACCTATTCCAGCAACCTTGGCAGAAGAGCTACAGTCAAATCTGACTTTTCCACCTTTCATTTTCTTGAGAGTGTGAAACTTACTTAAGTCACCTGTCATATGTCTTGAGCAGCCACTATCAACTTACCATATGTCCTCCTCACTGCTAACAAGAAGGGTCGTTTGAACAACAAGAGCTTTCAGAGGTATTTCTTGAACTTTTCTTCTCCAAACTTTAGTCACCTTTGTCTTTCCTTTTAGTTCAACATTGTAAGATAAATCTGCACTCTAGCTGTTGCAAAATCTTGAAGTATGGCCAAACTTGTTACAGCTGTAACAAATTAAATTGTACTTCCTAAAGACATTTCTTTCAAACTGAAAATAATTCTTTATGGGAGCAGCTCTACAATCCACAACTCTATGTCCAAAGTAATTGCATGAAAAACAATAACCATAGAAAAAGGGTTTGTTCACCTTGTTTGACACGGACTGACCACTTCCTTGTAGTGAAGAGTTTTGTTCAAATTGCATGCCAACTCCTCTCTTGTCTTTGGTAGGTCTTTGAGAGCTAAGAACATCATCCAAGGATACGCTGTCATTTTTAAAAGACACTTCTTCGCTTGAAAGCATAGAAGATTTACCAATGTTTCTGAGAGTAACAATTTCAGCTTCTAGCTTGGTAATGTTTTCCTCTTTTAGCTGAAATTGATTTTCAAGGTTCTCATGTATTTTCTTACCCTCCTCATTCAAGACTTTAGAATCAACCAGTTGCGTTTCAGCCTCTTTAAGAGACGTTGCAATTTTTAGTTTTTCCACACTTTCAGCTTGGAGAAGATCCACAAGACTTTGATTCTTCTTTTTCAGCTTCTTGATCTCAGCTAATGCTGCAATTAATTCAAGTTCAAGGTCCACTTCAACATCTTCCACATCATCATTTTCCTCGGAACTTAAATCATCAACAGCCATAAACATAACTTCATTTATTTGAGTATCACTTTCACTGCTTGAGGAATCATCGCTGTCATCCTTTGAAAACAACACCTTTTTCTCTCTCTCAAATTTCCAATTTCTCTTCACAAATCTCCTAGTCTTCCTGGATTTAAAGTCTTTTTCATCTTAGCTGTCATCATCTTTATCAAAGGGGCACTTTGAAGCAAAGTGCCTGAGTTTCCTACAATTGAAACACTTCAGACCAAGTTTGCCTTTGCTTTTGTTAAGACCCTTTTTCAGTTTTCTAACAAGGTATGCAATTTCCTCATTAGAATCTTCATTTGAGTTTTCACTGTGTCTTTTCTCCTTGTCTTTATTTCTTTTAGAGACCTTGAAAGCTGATTCATTTTTGGAATTCTCTTCAACGGTGGTCCTCATCTCATAGGTAGTCAGAATATCATGCAATTTATCTACTGTAAGAGTATCCAAGTCTAACATTTCTTCAACAACTGAAACTTTAGCATCAAGCCTCATGGGAAGAGAACGAAGAATTTTCTGAACTACTGTTTTCTCTTTTATCTTTTCTCCCAGATCTTTTAGAGCATTGACAACCTCATCAACACAAAGAAAATACGCAGCAATATTCTCATCTTCCTTCATACGAAGACTTTCAAAGACAGCCCGGTGAGTTTGAACTTTAGCCTTCCTAACTTTGTCATCGCCATGATAGGCATTATGCAGTTTGTCCCAAACTTCTTTTGTTGTAGTACAGTGCATGACTTTTACAAATTCAAATTCAATTAGACCACACAGAATAGCATTCATAGCCTTGGCATTATTCTCAAATTCCTTTTTACCATTAGCATCCATAAGAGGTTGAGCTGGAATAGTATAGCCATTGACAAGACTAAGATAAACATCACAGCCTAAAGACATGATATAAGTCTTCATGCGAACACTCCAAAAGGCATAGTTGTTCCCATCAAATAAAGGTGCACGATTCGTAGCAAGACCTTCTAAGGCACTCATGGTAGGCTCAAAAATAGAACTCTCAAGCTTTTAAGCAAGGGAAGAGAGTGACCTGCTCTGATACCAATTGAAAAACCGAAAAATGCTGAGAGGGGGAGGGGGTGAATCAGTATTTTAAGAATCCAATGGTGATTAACAAACGGAGAATGCAAACACATAATGAAGAGACAAGAATCAGGATTTTTCTCTTGTGGAAAACCCAAGATGGGTAAAAAACCACGGCACCACTAATCTCAAACGGGCAACAACCCTTTACATCCAAGAGCTACAACTCTTCAGAGTCACTTTACAGAACAGGCTCCAACCTGTCTCAAAAGGCTACAACCTTTTCTTTGTAGGTGATTTGAACAAAACAAAACAGCAATAAGCTCTAAGTCTTTACAGAAAGACTAAAGACATTCTGGTCCGACATAAATAAAACTTCAATGGCTCTTTTTGTGGCAATACTCGGTCTTTGAATCTCTTTTATCAGTAGAAGGGAGCAGCTCCTCCAAGGCACACACTACAACCAATGATCAATCCCGTAGACACAACCGTTGAACTTTTTGTCTCTCAAATGCATGCACTCAGATATACACACAGATACTGTCCTTTTCTTTTCTCAGAAAATTCATCACTAAGAAGATAATTTCCTTGACTGAAGCTCACTTCGTTTTTTTGCATTTCGCACACCTCTTGTTTTCAATAATCTGAGCACCTACGCACACCCCTGTTCTCGTGTGTGATACATACATCACTTGTACACCCACGCGGAACTTTGTTCTTTGTTAACTCCCCTTCAACATATTCGGTCTGTGTCTCCAAAAAAAACATCACACGCATTCACACGAATCTCAAAAAACGGCAACCCTTCTCATGAAACTTCACCTGTCGTGATGATGAACATGCTTGTTAACCTACTCTTCGCAGCTTTTTTCATTCAAAAATTTGTATATTCCAACTCCACGCTACCTCAGAAAATTTTTAACTCACCTTTTTTAATTAGCTCAACATCATCGATATGCCTCAATGTCCATTTTTTAGGCGATAGCTCTCACACCATATTCTTACTAACACTTCGCATACATAACACTCAAGACAATGTTGTTCAAAAACGACACCAAACACAAAAAACACATTTCGGAAAAAACATGTATTTGTTATTTTATCAGTTTGGAATCATCGCTAATTTTGGTATTGAACCCCAGTTTTCTTGAGCCTCAAAGATCCCTTTTTGAGCACACACCACCGCCAACCAACTTCTACACTACACTACGAAAAAGAAAAGACGACGCTTCTCAACTACCCGCAAATGCCTTTTGATTTTATGTGACACGCGCCCAACTATGCCATTTTGGTTTTAACCAGATGTGTTCCTCTTCGAAGGAAGGCCACTGACACTTTCTAGAAAACATTCGCCCCTGCAAAGACATCATCGTCTGTAAACCAAATATGTCATGGGCTTCCGTTACACCATTGAGAAGGCATTTTTATCTACTGCAAAGAGACCTGCCAACTGGCCTTGTATTCACGATTTATTTTAAATAGCATTGGTACTTCTTTGTGGCCCAACGTCCTTCCAGTGTCACGATAGGAGAGACGTGTTTTAAAAAGACACCAAGCAGCCTTCAGTTTTCATATGCAAGGATTGTCGCATATGAGTATATCATAAGCACTCATACACTGACCACTTTCCAAGACCCCGCCATCTGTCATAAACTCAAAAACACATGACACGTTTTAAACCAGGAATTACTGCCGAATAGAGAAGGCACTGCGACATGTGTTGAATGCTTGATATCACCTTTGAGTCATGCGCCAAGATGTGTGCCAGCTGAGACTGAAGATTTTACAAAGTCCACACTTGTGATCAACAGCCAACCGAAGTCACTGAGACATCAATGACAAAAACGTAACAATTATAACTAGTTTTAGGTCATTTTTAGGCACAGATTTGATCTTTAGATTTAGATGCTGTTTTGTTTTTATTTTTCTTTTATTTTGGGCACTATAGGCTTTCTTTTAGTGGGTCTCTTTGTGATGAATATACCTAAAAATAAAGCATGTTTTTTGTTTGGCCGAGTTGCAAGGTTTATTTAAGACCTTGGGCACACACTTTGTAATACACAGAAACTCAGGATAATAAAATTATAAATACCCTTCAAACAGAAAGTGCTATATTCTGACCTGAATTTATAGTTGTTTTTTTTAGCCTTCCAAATTTTGTATGTGCAAGTTATTGCACCCAAAGTTACAAGTTTGATTGGCATTTCACTTAAACAAATTTATTTCAAATTCTAAAGTGCAGAATCCATATACCTTGTGGTAAATTTTAAAATGGTATAAGAGCATTATTACTGACAGCTTCCAGGTTAATCAAGGAATGTTTACTACCTATGACAAGGAGTTGCAGATTCCAATGATTTAAGTATCCCGAACTTGTGAAAGGCTGTAGGGAGTGAAGTGTCGATTGCTCCAATGGCTGGAATATTGGTCTGCACTTGTGATAAGTTGCTGATCTGATTTATTTTCAACTGATGCACTCAGTTTCAGGATGTTCCAGCAGCTAAAAAACATTACCAGTCTCAATATTAGAGAATGTGACGGCCTAGAAGTTGCTTCCAATTCTACTCCTTAGGAGTTCAAGTTGCAAATGTTATTGGAAGAAGTGGACCTTGGGTTTTATATGGAAACTGTGCTTGCACTCCTCTTGATCTTGTTCCATTGGCTGAACATAACAAAGAGATGGCCAAAGTAAATTGTATCAGCTTAATTTCTATGAAGGATCATTTGATTCTTCACATTACATGAAAAAAAGAATCAGTAAAGAAGACATATGATGCCTTGACCACCCTTTATAAGAGTATTAACAAGGTTTTGCTAAAGAACGAACTCAGTGCCACATGCAAGAGTGACACAAACATAATAGCCACCTTCGTAATAAAAATTGCACTGCAATTGGTGTGAAGCTGGACAATTAAGAACTGGTACCTGTAGCCTTAAATAGGTTGTCTCCGTCTTCGGATCTGTTAGTGCTTGTGAGAAGATTCCCAACTTTGAGAAGTTTTGGGATGATTTTGTCTAGGACCAGAATTGAAGCTAAATTAGTCATGATGGAAGATAATAAGAATTTAGAAAGAAGATGAAGAAAGATGGCAAGAAAGGACCTAGGAAGGCTCAGAAAGGAAAGGAGTTAAATTCATCTGAACAAGGGAAGAAATTTCTGAGCCATATTAAGTGTTTCAAGTGCCAATTTTAAGGCCGCTATGTTTTTCAATGTCCTGGGAAGAAGGGGAGGAGCAAGCAAGAACAGTAGAAGTTGCTTGCAGAAAGTGCAGAAGCTTCAATAGTGGATGAACTTTCATCAAAGCTTAAGACATTTTTCTTTGCGATGTCATACTTATCCACGAACACCATTTTTGGTGTAGAGTGGTATGTGGACAGCAGAACATCAAGTCATGGCATTCAATAAGAAGGCTTTTAACAAACTTCAAGAGAAAAAGGCCGGTATAGAGGCAGAGTTTAGAGATATTGCCACATATCTTGTTGCTCGAATGGAAACTGTAAAACCTCCCTAACCCTAACATGATCTAGTGAATTTTGTTGTTATTGGTTTGAGTCTACTAAATAATGTAAGATCTTTCTATGTTTCTCTTGTTGCTTATGTGAGTAGAATGCTACTTTAGGTGTTTGCAATAAGGTTCTTATCTAATCTATATTCCAGTAGCATATTCATAATGATTTCATTATTTAGTACTTGATGATGATCCTAATGATAGACATGTAGTTGCTATTAAGTTTATTGGTTATAGTTGAATGGTTCCCCTTCCGTGTGTGATTATCCCCACTTACGCATTGAGGACTTTTTAGGACCTTACTGTTTATAGTTAGGATGTTAGATGTTATGTACCTTGATGGATATATATAAGGCACCTATATGATTATTATTTGTGTTTTCATCTTTATGATTATGATTACTTTCGATGAGCCATCTATCTCGCTTGATGACTATAGGTATTGATTATGATGTTTAACTATGCTCTTGACTGATATTTGAACAGGGTTATGATCACTATTCATGCTCTCTTCATATGATTATGATTATGGAACCTCTTTTATGATTGATGTTTTGTAATTATTAATCTAGCCCATGATTGTTTGATGAGTTATGATATATACACTGACATTTGCAGATCATTACATATGTTTCATAAAAAAAAATTGTGATTACTTTGTGTTGGTTTTTATTCTATGATGATGATTATGGACTAACCATACTACATGATGTGTTGGATGTGATTATGTCTTATGTGTTTGTGATGATGATATCTCCATGGTGTATTTTCATGATGTGGGACGAAGTCGTAGTTACTCACCCAGCGAGGCCCACACGATGTCTCGATCCCCATCATTGTTTGTATTGTCTTCCTTGATTTATATATGCATATGTATGTTTCGTTCTGTGATGCAAGCTTGCAGATACCAGGCATCGACTCCACCTAGCTCCACGGGTTTGAGTGTGCCCTTAAAATCCTCAATGGTTGTTGATGGGAGATAGTGCTAAGGCCCACCTAAGTCATCCCTTGCCATCATTCTAATTGAAGATCATATTATGGTAAAATAATGAATGTGTTATTATACAATGATCATGAATGATCTATATATACAAGATACAAGAGAATATTTCTATAATGAACAAGAGAGAAGAAATAGAAACATTCTTGTAGAGTGAAAGAGAAAGTTTCCATAATGAATAGAAAGAGTTTATGGAAACATTACAAAAAGAGTAACCTTTAGAAATAGAAGAAAGAGAGATAAAATTAGAAACTATCTATTATTGCAATACCCTCCCTTAATGGTCAATCTATCTTCAAAAAAATAGAAATTTGCATGTCCTCAGAAAGTGTTAAAGGAAGCCTTGGGTTGATCAAAGAGGTCTGCATGCTCTGCAATGTTGGCCTGTGGCTGGGTCCCACCTTGCTTTCGCTAATCAGAAGCAATGCGAGCCCTACATTCTCGAAGCATATGACCAAATTTGTGGCACTAGTTGCACCAAATGTTCTTCTTCTTGGAGCTATCCTGAGACGGAGCTAATGAATGAGATGGCCCTTTGTCCTTGTGGAAGGATTGGACTGAAAACGCTTGTTCAGAGGAGGACAAAGGAGCACTGCTACCAAACTGTTGTTTCCAACGATCCTACTACAGAAGTTTGGTGCACAAATCTGAGAACTTCAAGTCAACATTAGTTGCAGTAATGTTGAGCATCTCAATAAAGTGCTCATAGGACGGTGGTAGGCTCTTTAGAGTAATGACCACCATGTCCTCTTCCGCCATTGTACGGCCAATGGCCTCAAGCTGATCCTTGATGTCCTTAATCTTCAGAAGATGTTCTTGTAAGGACATATTCTCATCCATAATAATGGAGAATAGCTAATTCTTTAGAAAGAAGGCTCTGCTTTTATCTGATGTCTCATGGAGATCCTTCAATACTGTCCAGATCTCTGCAACTGTCTTGCCAAATGAGATTTGAGGCAGCTGATCATCAGTAACTGAAAGCTTAATGAGCATAACTACTTCACGATTACATTCATCAAACTTGTCTTGAGTTGCATCGGTTGTGGTAGGACGAGTCTCGGTACCTTGAACAAGCGCCTCAAGGCAACGATACTTGAAAATCGTCAACATGCATTGCTTCTAGGTGTTGTAGTTCTTTCCATTGAAAGATGATTGTCTTCTAGCATAAGACTGGTGAGAGATGTCATAGCACGTTTTTCAAAGAAAAAACATGAAAAATCAAAAAAGGGCATGAACTTTAAGGCACATTAACGGAAGACCCAAAAAATTTGAAGAGACATCCAGTGAAGAACTCAAAAAACCTAGATAGAATCTGTTGTCAGATTTTGAATCTGCTGGCTCAAAAATCGAGGCATGGAAAAGCATGCACCCCAAAAAAAGCGAGACTGACCTAGTTGAGATCTACAAAAACCCAGCAGGAATCTGCAATTAGAATTTTGAGACGACACGGAAAAAGAGAGTTTTGAAAGAAAACCTAGCCATCTGGAATAACTGTGAAAAAATTGCAAATTGCTTGTAAAAATGGTGGATTTGCAGAAAAAGTTGTAGAAGACGACCATAAAGAGGGTCGTTTTTGAAAGAACAAGCCAAAAAAACGACCGTCGGAAGGAGAAACGACCAAAAAATGGTTGAAAATGCAGAAGGAAGCCCGCATGAGTGGCAAATAAAAAAATGCAGGGTTGAGACCTGCGAAGATGCCCACGAATTTGCAGTAAACCCTTGACAAGTTTGAATCAGACTACAAATATTCAAAGAAAAAAATTGAATTTTTCCTTCAAAAAAAAAAACGCCCAAAAACCTAAACGGGTGGGTAAGGAAAAAAAATACAAATTTTGAACACACTTGGGGCAAAAAGCTTCAAAAATCTTGAACTAAAAATTTCAAAAAAGAAATTAAAAATTTTCGACAAGGCTAGGAATTTGCTCTGATACCATATTATGGTAAAATAATGAATGTGTTATTATACAATGATCATGAATGATCTATATATACAAGATACAAGAGAATGTTTCTATAATGAACAGGAGAGAGGAAATAGAAACATTCTTGTAGAGTGAAAGAGAAAGTTTCCATAACGAACAAAAGGAGTTTATGGAAACATTACAAAAAGAGTGACCATTAGAAATAGACAAAAGAGAGATAAAATTAGAAACTATCTATTATCGTAATAGATCAATGATGTCGTCTCTTTGGCCAAATCGTCAAGATGACAAGTTCTAGTTCTTTGTTACCCATTTGAGCATGGTTGTGGTGTAAGCCCTTGGTCTAACGAATATCAAGTCCATGATATTCACCAAGTGCTCGGAGTAGTGGTCTATCGACATCAAGTCCATGATGTCTACCAACTACTCAAATGTGGATCCCTGATCCAAGAGATATCAAGTCCATGATATCATGAACATTGGTCTAACGAATATCAAGTCCATGATATTCACCAAAGGCTCAGAGCAATGGTCTCCAAACATCAAGTCCATGATGTCCACCAAATGCTCAACAATGGATCCCTAATCCATGAGAAGAATATCAAATCCATGATATTCTCCAAGTATCCAATTCATAAGAAACAACTTAGCCATATGCATAAGTGTAACCAAATGAACAATCATAACCAAATGTATCTCATAATCAAAATCTTATCTCATGAATCCACATAAGCATAAGAGTAACCAATATGATCTTATAATCATAAGAATCAAGTTCAATGTAAAGAAAATGTGTTCACACATTGAATCACATGTAATATAGTCTCAGCTATAATCAATAAATATAGACTCGGCTATAAAAGAAAGTATGATCCATACATACACAATAAGCCACTAAGGTATGCTTCATACATACACAATAAGCCACTAAAGTATGCTTCATACATACATGCTAAAGTATACAAATGACATATGCTCCATACATTCATATTAAATAGCCAAATGTAATAACCAATATCCAAATGTAGTTCTCTCATAGAACAAGCATAATTCATCCAGTATCCATAGACAAGTCTTAGCCATAAGCATAAGAGTAAAAACATAAGTCTCACCACATAAGAGTAACCAAATTTGTCTAACATATAACTAGGTGCAATGTGATCATAGCAAGATGCAATATAGTTCCCTCTATAAAGAAATGTATTCACACATATATATATGATCAATAGCAAAGCATATATAAAGGATAACATATATCCATAAAGTATGCCCCCATGCATACAACAACATTCTCTCTAAGTATCATAATGTATGTTCCCACACATACATAAAATATGTCAATTGTAACATAGACAACATATGCCAATGTAAGTATGTTCCAACATTCATTAACCAATAATGTATGCACCCATGCATCAATAAAAAAAACAGTTAATCAGTTATACTAACAATCAGCTGTGTATGTTCCCATAAAAGCGTAAGGTATAACATGTGTCATAACAAAAATATGTCAAGTTAGTTGCAAGGTATGCTGCTAATCAGCTGTGTATGATCCCATACATAAGTAAGACATATGCTAAGGTAAAGTATGCATCCATGCATACAAAACAGAAATATGTCAATGCAAAGTATGCTTTCATAGCAAGTAATCAGCATGACAATGTTATGAGTGAGCCCATGATTGAACTCCCTCTTAAACCACATACCCATAATTAAGTCATATCAAGGTATATGATAAGCCAATATACATAAAGGAAATGAGTCCATAACCAAATGCAATAGCCAATGATATATACCCAAATGTATGTGCCTATACATCAAAAGGCTAACAATCTGCAGTGAATGTTCCTTTATAACAGCGTAAAAGATAACATATGCCTGGGCAGAGTATGCATTCACAATGCAAGGTATGCTACTGACATATCAAATAACTAATCCTATCAGCTATGTATATTCCTTAATAACGGAAATATATTAAAGTAGCATAACGAAGAATCATATTCTTTTCAATACAAACAGATAATTAGCTATGACAATCTGTTGTGCCAATCAGCTAGGTATGTACCACACATTCATATAAAACATATGCCAATGCAAAACTAATGCAAGGTATGTTCCTACATAAGGTATGTTCCTACATAAGGTATGCTCCTCATACCTATACATAAAACCAGTTAAAGTTCCCATACACCTTATACTAAACTCAACGGTATGCTGCAACAAAATGTGAAGTATGCTCCCCATCCAGTTGTGATAATAGCAGATAATCAGCTAGATATGCAAGGTATCAGCTATGACACTAACCAGCTATGATCCTATATAATAAAGGAGTTTACAACACTAGAGCCCATGATTATACTCCCTCTGAATCATACATGCCATGCACTTAACTCAAGATGATCTACTCCCTCTAGATCAATATGGTGAGAGTTTTATGTAATCCCTATCAACTCCTTCTGAGACTTAGGTTTACTTACAAAGTTTTAGACTCCCTCTAGATCCAATAAGGAAAGGCAATTTAAAATTTTCAAGGAGGTCAATAGGTAAATTTCAAAATATGCAAGAACCTTGAGTTCTACCCATATCTTCCCAGCCAATGAGAACCAATAAGTTTTCCCATAGAAGGCAACCAATTATATTGCAAATCAAAACCCTCATTACAATTTTGGTTGCCATAGTGTTTCTTAGTTTTGAAAGAGTTAGACTGAAATTCCTAAATCTGAAATGGATCATTTACCCTACCTAGGCTCTAATACTATGTTAGTATATTTCAGATTTTAACAAGGAATATACAATCTATAGAGGTCTAACAAATACTAAGCACAGGATAAACAAAAATGAAGAGTGATGGATAATACTCGGAAATGATGCCTTTGTTGCTCAATGATTTGCTGAGGATCCCCGATCCACGAAGCAAATCCTTTCATCGCTGATCTTCAACCTTCCTCTAGATGCCACAATGCATCAATGCTGGATCAAACTCTCTCAGCTCTTACAAACAGGTTGTGTCATAGATCGCTGAATATATAATTCACTTCCCATTTCTTTCTTCCATGCTATATAATCCTTAAATTGTAAGTTGAAGACTTGCACTATATAATCCGCATACCTTCAATGCTGATATAAGAATCTGGTTGAATTCATACTCACTATTTATGTTTGCACAAGTTTGCTGATCAGACCAGATCGCAACTATATATATATATATATATATATATATATATATATATATATCACCAATATGAATATTGCAGATCCAATCTATAAATTTCTGCCAAGATATATAACTCGCAGATCCAATATATATAAAGCTGCTCATATATATATTGCTATTTCAAATCGCATACAATTACCAGCCCTTCGATCCAAAGATCTCACCCTTGTAATTCGCTCCTCTAGGATACACGAATTTGCTTGACTAAAATCGCTGCTCTTGAATACTCAAGGATGATTGATTCTTGAAGGAGGAGATAGTATGTTATATTTTTGATACTCTTCTCCTCAAGAATCGATCTACATATATATGCGAATGGGAGATAAACTCCATCATCTCAAGATGGCCAACTTGGGCCCTTCTTCGAATATATTTTAATAAAACTTGTTTATTTAAATCGCCATTCAAATATATATGTGATTAAAATCGATTAAACAATAAATAATAAATATCACCCATATTTATTATTATTATTTACATATCAATTTATTGTAATAATAAATATATTCTATATATTTATTATTATTATCCAAGGTAGAGATATTTGTCGTAAAGGCCATAATATCAACATATTTTATGGTGGCTTTATGATTTAGTCTGGTTGCATTTTGATTGATCTGTGTTTTTGGATGGTCATGTTTGACCAAGTGCTATGTTTGGCTTTCGGGAGATCCTTGGTTTGGTTTCAGATGTGATTTCCATGTTTCAAGATGTTGGCATTTTGGCTTGATTTGGATTGAATGGGATATTTATATTTATGTATAACTATGGCGATATATGATTAAGGTACTAATGTTTTGTTATTAAATAATTCTATCTAATGTTACTTTATTATTATATAATTATTAATATTTCTTTGGTATGTGTGTGTGTGTGTGTGTGTGTGTAGGTGCACATGCATATATATGTAAGTACACATAGATATTAATGTAATTATTCATACCTTGTATATAGCATATTATGATGATTATTAATTGTGAATGTGATTGTAATATTATACTTTCTCATTTTCTGGATTAATTATATTAGGATAATAATGCATGTGTGTGTGGATAAATATAAAAGCATTTATTATAGTTATATTTGAGTAAGAATTGGTTGTGAGTTTATAATAATATTAAGTCATTTAATGATGCTCTTTAGTTGAGAGTTGGTTGGGGGTTGGTTACCTTTCCTCTCAACCCTTGGGAAATCTATTTGTATGGATTCCTTTTTGCTTTTGGGGGGAGATTTGTCTAGAGCTTTGATGAGAGATTGGCTGTACTTTTAATGAGGATTTTGGAGAGAAATTTCTGAGATAAGAATTGTGAATACATTGCTTGGAGATTTAATGGTCTTTCTTTTCTTTTAGAGAGGGACATTGTTTAAGAGTTTCAATGGTTGAGAGAGGGAGTTATTGTTGTGGCTTTGTACTTGATTTCTTGGAGACTTATGCAAGTGGAGAGGGTTTTGAATGCTGCATCTCAATTTTGGATCGTCTTCCTCTCATTATCTTCTTCTTCTTTCTTCAGTTGAATCTTCGCAAGACCTAAGATAGGGATTGAAACCCCCAATGACATTGTTTATTTTATGAAATATGGATTGATTCGTATGTTTTAATTATGTATGGTATCAATAATTTTCTTTCCTAGAAGTATCTAGAAGTTTGAGTTCATTTTGGTAAAAATTGTTGTATGTTTTCCTAGGGTTTCTACCAACCCGTTTTTGGAAATCTATTATTTAAATGAAATTGGGACTAGAGTTTTGATTGGTTGACTTTCTAGAAGGGAAACTCAGAGGTCTCAAACGGGTATCTCTCAAATTTCATTTCTAGGGTTTTATTGGACTATTTTTGTTCATCTTGTGTTCCGATTTACAGTCAAGTTTCTCTGGTTGGTACGAACTAGTACAGTCTCATACGGATCTAAAATTGCTATCAGAGATAGGTATGTGTCTTAGCTTTCATATGTTGTTGGTTTGGTGGATTTTGATATGTTTTGTGGAAGTTACACCCGTTTTAGTGAAGGCAGGTCTGAACCCCAACTAGGGTTTTAAGTTTTAGAAAAAGAAGCCATAACTTTCTCTTCCACCATTGGATCTTGATAAAAATTGGAGGGAGAGTCTGTAATTATGTTATCTTAAATTCCAACAAAGCGATTGGATTTATTATATATTTTATGGAAGATATTAATCATTGTTTGAAACAAATCAGTTTGAGAAAGTTGCAAAGTTTTAGGGCTCGTAGGTGTACTAAAGGCATTAGGGCTACATTATATCATGTTTCTCTATCATAAATTCTCTATGGAGGTAGTGATTTGATTAGATTATGTGGATTATGTGTGTTTTGAATTCCTATGTTGAGCAATTGATTCAGATTGGCTTTTATCAAGGTTCAAGATTGTCCATAAGAAAAGGGCAAAAAAAAAGTGTATTCCTAAACCTGTACTTGTTATTCTGATTTATTAATGGTATTCAACTTGTGCAATCATCATGATTTGTGATTCATACATGGATTTGTTTATGCTTTTATCTTATGGGTAAAGAACCTAGGTATAGTAGGTGAGTGGCTCTCAATGGGGGTCAAGGCCCTAAGTGGCTACCAGGGTAATTCATTGACGAGTTGATTAATTGTAATGTCCCTTTTTTGGGAACATTAGAGAATTAAATGCCAACTTCACAAAATATTAAAAATGACTTTACTGGAGCTTAATGCAAATTGATAAAAGTCATTTTAATATTAAAAAGAGGTTTGAAAAGGGGCAAAACAGAAAGAAGACGAAAAGACAGGAGTTAGAAAAAGAAGGGTCATAGGGATGCTTTTAAAAATAACAAAGAGAAGCTCATTTGGATTATGCATGGTTTATGTTTTGATTATTGTTCTTTTTGAGAATTTGGAAGCTCCAGCTTTTAGCAGGTTTGAGGACAGAAACCCTACAGCTTGGAGGCAGTGGACTAAACCCATTATCTGTTGAAGATATCATTCAGGTGTCTCACTTGAGCTTTAAATCCATATTTCTAGGTGTCCAATCTGGCTGAAAGTTTTGTTTTTACGATTGGATATTTTGTTATTGTTCTGCTGAAGATTCAAATGCAATTTTCATTTCAGATATCTATATTTCAGCTTGTTATTGTATGATTTTCAATATAGTTGTTGGATAAATTGAAAATCAGCTGCATGCAAATGTCTATTTAATTTTTTGTGAATTCTTTGGGAAAATCTGGTGAAAATATCTCAGCGGGATATTACATTAATCAAATGATAACCTAAATAAATGAACTAGGAAGGGAGGACTACACATTAAAAAGATTAATTGATGCCTCGCCCATGCCGCTAGTGCTAGTAGAGGCTAGGGATGGGAGTGGGAGAAGGTGCTGATTTAGATGGCACAATCGAACGACCTTGCCCTCACGAAAGGGGTTCGGTTACAAATGTGCCTACTTGGGGGCTGGGATCTAAAGTGACCTGACTAGAGTAACCCAAGAGTCTTGAGGGTCGGGGTCCAAATGGACCAAACCAGGATAACTCAAGATAGAGGCTATGCGATGACATTCACCCTATTGGTGACCTAGAGTCTTTATCTTCCTTGGTTTGTGCTTGCCTCTAGTAGTCTTGATTGCTTGATAATTACTTGTTGTTTTCAAGCCTTGTGTGGGGTTTTGGTTACCACCTTGTTATCTGTCCTGGTTTCTTGTGCTTGTATGAGCCTTGGTGTCTATCTCCTAGCTCGGGGGAGTGGTCCTACGGGTTCCACATGGTTGGGTGGTTATTATTTTCATTTCGAGGTTCAATTTGTGTTGCGTGGATGGATCTTGCACTTGTACCTTTCAGATTGTCGCATTAGAGACTTCATCTTGTGCTTATCATTATGGTTTATTGTACTCATGTATATTTAATGATGTAATTGTATACTCCTAGAGGGAAGTTGATGTAATTAAGAACATATTGATTTATTTATATTCGGAACAATGAATGGGTAGTTCTAGGTGAAAGAAAGGGGAAATGTAGTACATTGTAAATATGATTCTTGAAATGTGATTAATAAAAGATGTAAATATATGCATTGGTAATTGGAATGAAAGCTCAATAGAGCATGTGTAAATGAACAATGTACCTAGGATGCATAATTATGTTTAAATACTCTTGTTAATTGATTAGGAGATGAAAGGGATTAGTTAAGAGATAACTATCTTACGTTTAAAGTGTAATGGTTATAGAAGGATTCTTCATGATTGTTCATATAGTAGATACCTAAGTGAATGGTTATCTAATCATTACTCCAATTAGTAAATGAATATTATGGAGATGATTTCATGTAGTGATCTCATAGTAAAGAATCTATGTCTAAGGATGTAAGTATAAATTTGTAATTAATGCTCTAGTAGGACAGAACTAACATCATTAGTTGGGTTATGATTATATGTGTCTATGCAAGGTATATAGAAATGATGAATTACTGTTGTGTAGAATGTTAATTGAAATGGTTATGATAAATATGTATCTACTAGATTGGAATTATGATATGTTCTAGAATATGCATTAATGGAAGTGATAGAGGAATATTAGTATGTATAACTTGATGTGAATCTGATAATTGTAAGTCATTAATGGTATAGTTGAATAATTAATCAGAATTGAGTAGGACTTTAGTAATGCTTATGTGGTGGAAACAATCTGATTTATAGACTAAGTCAATATTATGGAAAGAATCTTGATAAGCGAACATTTAATATGAAATCAATGATAGTAGTTAAGAGCTAGTAATCTGATTTGTTGATAGTTGTTAATAGTTGGAATTAAGGAAATAGCTCATTCTATGGTTGTCTTATCTATCATGTATTAGTTGGTAAAAGAATGAATTAGGAACATTTGGATTTGGTGCTCAAAAATGGATCTAGAGGATATAATATGATAGCAATCATTTGGTGTATTTTTACTAAGGTTTATAAGCCTTAATTCATTGATGCATTTGGTTGATTTGATAGAATGTTGCTCAAATAGTGACATTAGGGAATCTTGAGGGGACTTATGTTAAGTAAAGAGTTAATATTGCATTCATGAAAATGTGCATTTAGGAAATTGGTAATGCATTGTTACTTCTGCTTTCAAATTGTGTACTTTGTAAATGATTAAGGTAGTTAATGTTGAGTAGATGATGCAATTATCTTTAAAAGAATCTACATTAGTATTTAACAAAAAAATTATCGCACGTTTTTTGGGGTTAGAATAGTGTTTCCTCTCGGGTTCCTTGGCGAGACATTACAGAAACCATTTTATTCTGCATACCTTCTACTAATATTCTTGATCTTCATGTAATATTCTTGATCTTCATGATGTCTTCTATGTTTCTTGATTAACAAATAATTTATTTTCAATTTCAGCCCTGACAAATTTCAAGTGTTGTTAAATAAGATGATCAACAATTTAACATTAGAAATCAGATCCTAGTCAGGTATCGGCCAAAGGTATTCATGAAGCTTGACTTTACAGTCTAATTGTCGATCAAATCAAGCATGAAACTTTGATACATAACAAGGACCGATTTTTTGAGCTTAGGCCCAACATTTGCCACATTCACTGTGGTGTTCTATGTCTTTTGAAAGAGATGGTGCATCGCTTACCTATTTCAAGGTAGAAACAACTGTTGTATGCAAGGAATGTCCACTTGGCAAGTAAATCAAGATTATTTTCCCTAACATGATAGACCTATGTCAGTAGCTTCATTAGCTGAAAATATTTATTATGTTTTCTTCAATGGTTCTTGAAGAAAAACTTGAATTTATTTCATGGAGACCAATAATAACTTTGGGGAATTTAAAGAGTTCAAAGCTCATGTGAAAAATCAAATAGATAGAAAAATTAACATGTTGAAGTCTCATACTGGATGAAAGCAAATCTTTAAGGACTTTGATGCTTTTGTGAAGATGTAAGGATCAAGAGTTAGTTGACCATGCCTTACAAACCAACAATATGGAGTTGCAAAATAACAGATAGGTCCATCATAGAGATGCTATGTCTGTGATTTGTGACTTAGATCTGCCTCTTGTGTAGTTAGTTGTGTGGCATACATATAAATAGATGTCCTTGCAAAGTGTTTTAAGGAACAAGACTCCAGAAAAAGCCCTCACTAGAGAAAAGGTTTATGTTTCTCACTTTCGAGTGTTTGGAAATCATGTTTACATTCATGAGCCAAAAAGAGAAAAGCGCCAAATTTGAACCCTCCAACTTGAAGGGTACATTTGTGAGGTAGGTGATTCTTTCAAGGCTTACATGATCTATGTTTCATCTCAATGAAGATACTAGTGAGCCAAGATGTGAAATTTGATGAGGTTGCTTGGTCCCCCAACTCTTAGGAGCCTACCATCAAACTTGATGACAACAAACAGCTTGCCATTCTAAGTTCTAGTCTGCTAAGTACAACAAAACAGTCAAGTTCTAATAAGGCAAAAGAACCTAAGCCTCATCTAAAATAGCCGAAAAGCCTAAGTGACTTACACAAACTTTGCAAGAGACACAAAAAACAAGTCAGAGCACCAAAAATTTCTTTCCAATTAAGCCATCGACCTAAGAAGTTTCCAAGTTATGTTGGTTTAATTTCTTCTGTTGTTGATGTTAAGCCTTCCAATTTTGAAAGTGACAAACTCAGAGCAGGTATGACAATATACCATGGCGAAGAAGTATAACTTCGTTATTCAAATCAATCTTTGAAAGATTACACCAAGGCCTAATGGGAAGTCAATGGTTGTAAAAACGAATCATGTAGCAAATGGGAACATTCAGAAGTTCAAAGACAATTCGATTGCATGTGGGTTCTTTTTGAAAGAGGGAGTTGATTGTCACGGGAGTCATTTCTAAGAGCAACTCCCGTTCAAATCCTTATCATCTCAATATGGCAGTCCTTAACTCTGGTTAGCGAGTAGTTATGCTGTAAGGCAATGATGGGCCATATTTCAAGAACTCATCTTTATATATCTTAGGAATGTGAATTGTGGGGTACATTAGAGCATGACCCATGCTTACAAATATGTTTAATAGTCTTTAGAATTTGGATTATGGGGTACATTGAGCATTGTCCGCGTTAAAAATCTTTAACACTCTGGTCCAAGCTTAACCTCACCCAAGATTTACCAAGCATAAGAACAAAATAATATACAAACCTCCGGCAATGCCCCTCAATTTGGGAAGTCTGCGATAAAGTGGCATCTGACCCCCCTCAAAACCATGTCTAACTCCAGGTCCAGACCTTGATTTCTGCCCCCTCATACCAAACCCACAACTGCCCCCTTGCCCAGCAGAATGCCCTCTTCCTTTTCTCTTATTTTTCTTGCGAGAACCAGGCTGTGGTTTCAAATTGTTCAGACGAAAGCGCTCTGCAATCAGGCAATGAGGCTGAATTGAGGCTAACTATATATCTGTTTTTTAATTAAATCATGATTATTAAGTATCAAAAACTGAAGACAGCTGATTGAACTAACCTGAGGATTGTGGTTTTTGAGTAGGAACAACAACTGCAGTTGCTTGACACACCACCAATCCAATTTGAGCATATTTACTTAAACCTGGCTTTACATGAGGACGATATGGTGGTTTACACAGAGAGACCCTGCTAAGACGGCTTCCACTGCCCTGTGGAAAAAGTTGCAAAGTCGCACCATTGAAACAAACTTAAAAGAATAAGCATGGAGGATGAAGTTGAAGAAGATACTACCTTGAAAAAGCTCGAATCCAAGGAAGTTGTAGGCTTGGTAGACAAGGGTGAGGCTGCTGTTGCAGTTGCCATTGCCATTGCCATTGATAGATTTGATGAAACAATCGATTTGAATTGTCTTGTTTATGATGGGTTTAGGAAGCCAAGTGGATAAGACCGAGTTGGTTCTTTCAGTATGTACTAGTTTACATGGCTTAATGAGCTATCCAAAGTGCTTTTTGGGGGGGGTTTATTGGACTCGTGAATTTTGTTTTGGTGTGGATGAAGGAAAATAATCATGCGCATCTTCATTTCTAGTGTTATTCAGAATAATTAATATAATAAATGTAAGGTTTGACAGAATTTTACAGAATGAGTATTTAAATATTTGAAACATTAAATATCAAATTGGTAAAATAAATGTGAGGGATGTGTGAATATTTTGCCTTTGATTATATGTGAGATTTTGTGCTTATATTTAATCAAGTATGGACTTTAAGTAATCTCTATGTTTAAAAATATTTTTCGTGTTGTGTGGATGTATATTCTATTATCTCAAATAGGAATAATTAGAAAAATCTTTAAAGAACTTTTTAAATCAATAGGGATCTACTTCTCCTAAATTAACTCTTATAAAGATTATTTTTATGATCACTAAAATAATCAAGAATAGCAAGTAATTATGCAAATGCTTCTAGAATGAAGATACAAATTTATGTTCATTTTATTACTCTCATATAAATATTATTAACATGTTCCTAGTTAAAAGCAAATTATATTTCTTTGATGTTTGGTGAAAATAAATGAGTACAATAGAAGACCTTAAATTTAAAGATATAGCAATAACCTACACAAATTTGTGTTTAGTTAACTTGGACCATGAAAAGAAGGGGTAGCAAGTCTCCAAATTTTGATTTTTTTTATTTTTTAATCTTAGGGGTTACATTCATAGTGAGAGGATCGATCTCATTCCCATGCAAATGATTGGAACCGTAGAAATGATAAAATCAAGGTGTATAATAAAATAGGGGTGGGTGAAATAATAGGCATTCTAAATTTAGTATGTATAAGAATATGCATAGATATGGATGGGATGGGTTCAATATACGAGAATGTGTGTAAATGAATAAATAATAATATGGAGAATGGTCTAACTTCACACAAGATCATGTCATTGTTAATGTGTAAATATATTAAAGTCATTCTCTTAAAATAGACTCAAAACTAAATGAGAAATAGCATAAGGATCCAAATTACGTCATTACATTTTTCCCTCACATTGAGGGGTATGCAAATTCTAAATTGATCACGTATCTTAAAGCATGTAGCAATCATAAAAACGTGCATATAAAGTAAAATTCAAAAGATATGTATTTTTCAAGTTATATATAAAGAAATGGACCCTAAATAGTGTCATCTTGTAGGTTTATACTTTGATATGCATGCTTCACGAGAACCTAGAAAATGGATGAAAAGTGTGCAATGGGTAGTTTTTGATATGCAAATGAAAAGAAAATCAATTCCAATCTAGAGCTAACTATTAACAATTATGATAAGTAGCAAAAGAGAAAAGCGAAAGTGTTAGAGAAGATCTACATATGAAAAGTGATAATACTCCACCTCACTTGGTGGTCATTAAATAACAAGATCTATAAGATATTGACATGTCATATGATAATGATTGGTTTTATCATAGTGATGTGTCATTGTATAGGTAATTATAATTATGTACATTCTTAGCATGAAAATAAATAGCAATAGAATGTGCCCTTATAGTTGCTTACATCCATGGGATATAAGAACTAGAGGACATAAAGAAATGGAACATGAAATGTAAATGCAAGCTAAGCATGTCAAAATGTAGATCATGAAAGGTGTTAAGTATTAATAAATGCATTGTGTATCCATAGACATGTAAAAATGTTCTATTGCTTTAACACGATGACATTAGTAACATTCCTCTTAAATTGCTAAATAATCTTTATTATTTAAACAATATGTGGTGTTCTACCATATTCTAAGATCAAAATCATCATTTCTCCCTAATTCCATAATTAAGTGATTGTAATTAATTACTTTAATTATTGAATGTCTAAATAATTAAAAAATAACATTATTTAATTATACCCTACCTTATTATAATTAATTAAATTTAGTTATTTGATTAATTTTTCCTCCTAATTATTGAATTTCGGTAATAATTAAATCAAATTCTATCTCATGATTAAATAAATGATATTTATTGGAGAGTTATTAACTTGACCCTTGGTGAAATAGTGGGGGCTTCTTTCCTGTAGCTTACAACCAAGGTTCAACAATTTAAGTGAGATGGAGCAGGAGCGGGAGTGCGTGCAGCGAAGGCATGTAGGTTTTGACAACCAAGGATTTGGTGGTCGTATCCCTGCCAGATCTGTAGGAAGGCATAGCCCATACATACCGTGGCATCCTCCAAGGTACAAGGGCTCAAGACGTGGGGTCAAATTTTCAAGGAGCTCAAATTCAAGCGGTTCCTCAAGGAAATGGCAAGCTCCTAACCAAAATCAATGGGGGTATTCAAAGATTATCCATGGGCTTAAAGGTGGTTTCAAGCAAGTGGAGAAGAAGATGTGGATACCAAAGAAAGACGCCATGCATCAATCTATCACCAAAGAAACTCCAGCAACCAAGGACAATTGGGTAGTGTATATTCAGATTGATTTGAAGGCTTGGAAGGATTCAGTGCAAACTTTGCGATCTAGGGCTTTTTTCATTAAATGGGTTGGAGGTTGGCCAACCTTTCCTAGGATCCGAAAATTATTTGATGAAGAGTGGGAGCCACATTTCACTTTCAAAACCCTACGCAATGGTTTCTTCATGGTGATTGTAGGAGCTGAGTATGAAAAAACTAGAATCATGTATAATGGCCCTTTCCTAATGGGTGGTGTGGGTTTCTATATCAAAGATTGGGTACCCAACTTCAACCCTAAATAGGCTTCGATTGAGGAAATCTTGATCTGGATCTGTTGTACAATCTTCCCCACAAGTACTAGAATGAGGAGATTTTCAGAGCCATTGGAGCCAAGTTGGGTACTTATATTAAATCGGATGAGGCTATCTCCAAAGATGACTTATGCATGTATGCATGGATCTGCATCATGTGGAAGTCACATCCCCTCTTACCTAAAGCCATCGAGATTCGCACCTCAGAGGGTTATTGGTGGCAACAATTGGAAGTTGAAGAGATCATGGAGAAATGTAAGATCTGCAAAGTTTGGGCGAATAACAAAAAGGAATATATGGCCCTTTAGAAAGGAAAAGGTAAGGAGGATTGTTCTTTAGAAGAGCAGATCATCAGAGCCTTAGTTTTGGTTGACAACATTGGTTCATGGTTAGAGCCTATCATCCCTGGCATGCAGGGCTCTGACCAAGAGATTCCCTCGACTTAAAAAATTGGACAGGAGGGTATATATTCAAATCATGTTATTGGGGATGCATGTACTAGACCAAATGTAGTGAACCTGTCAGTGGGTTTGGTTTAAAGAGGTGGTGAACGGGATCATGTTTTGACTACTATTGTCAATCAGGCCCAGGTAGGATTGCCAATCTTCTGGTGCAATCTTCTTAGGTGGAGGATAGGACTGTAGAGGTTGTCCCCTCTGACGACACAAAGCTCCCCATTCTAGTCCTACAATGATGAAACACAAGGATTTAGAGGTTTTTGAATAATCTTTTAAGGATATCCATATTTCCCTAGCCAAGCAAAGTGGTGGGCTTGGTTCGGAGACTAGTTCTGATGGAGAGTGTGACTCAATTGAAGATTATTTAGGGTTGGATGAGGATTTGGGCATCACAGACAACAGAACCATCAAGCAATATAAATCTAAACTAATTAAAGCTAACATAGGTAGACAGCAATCCAGGGGAAGGAAGTCTATCCAGCAGTTATTGGAAGATGCTGGGAACATGAAGGGGCAATCCAAGCTTTGATCTGGGAGAGATATGTTCTCTCCTGGCCATCCATGAAACTCCTAACATAGAATGTCAGGGGTTGCAATGCCCCTGACAAGCGTCGCCTAATCAAGAGGGGTTTTGATCAGGTGAATCCAAAAATTATTTGCATTCAGGAAACTAAGTTGGAAGCAAAAGATACCGCAAGAATTTTTGGTGTAAGGAAAAAGTGGTCAGGGTTCTTTTTGGATACGGTCGGTGCTTTTAGGGGTTTGGGAATTCTGTGGAACCCTAGATTAGTGAAGATTGAAGTTATTTCTAGAGCACGATACTAAAAACTTGTTAAGGTTAGTTCCTTAGTTATAAATTTCTCTAGGTTCCTAGTGAATATCTACGACCTAGTCAAGACAGATGATAAGAGATAGGTTTGGGAGGACATATCAAGAGCCTTGGAAGGAATTTTCCCCCAAACAGTGATTATTACAAATGATTTTAATGCCACACTTTCCCATGTAGAGAAAAGGGGTGATGTGGGGGTGTCCAACATGATTCAGAAGCATTTTTAGTAATTTATTACAGCAAATGGACTATAGGAGATTGTTGCCAAAGGAGGAATTTTCACTTGGACAAATAGAAGACTTGGCTTCTCGAACATTGCAGAAAATCTTGATAGATTTTTCCTAGCGGGCAATTGGAATACTCTACCTTTTTTTTGAAGTGAAGGTCTTAGGATTATCTGGTTGTGATCATTTCCCTGTCTCTTTGGTCATTCATAAGGATTCCATTCCACTATGGAGTTCTTTTAAATTGGAAAAGATGTGGTTCTGAGAGAAAGTTTTTTTTGACATGGTCACTTAATGGTAGTGCTCAGCTCCTTTGGAGGAAGGTAATCTCTCTTTCTAATTTTTTAGAAAACTAATATTTATTAAAAGGAACCTTAAGACTTGAAACAGGGTTCATTTTGGCAACATCTTTGATGAAAAGTGTACCCTTGAGGACCAACTGGTAGCCCTTAATAGTAAAGTTTTGAATGATGGCATGGACGAAGTGGATTCTTGACTGAAAAAGATTTACTAGATAGATATGGGGAAGTTTTACAAAGGGAATTGATTTACTAGAGGCATAAATCTAGAGAATTTTGGCTCAGAGAAGGTGATAGGAATACCAATTTTTTTCATAATTCAATCAAAGAAAGAAGGTTCTTCAATAGGATTATGTCTATTAGACTAAGGGATGGATCGACTATAGAGGAAATGCATTTGATTAACTAGGAAGCCATTAATTTCTTTCCAGATCTATGGAGTCAAGAGGAAGAAGTTAATGGTAGTGTTCAAGATGATTTCTTAGGTGTCATTCCCAAATTGGTGAGCACGGAGGATAATAAAATGTTGACTGAACCAATTTCAGTTAATGAGCTTAAGGTAGCAGTGTTTGGCATGGGCAAAGATAAGGCTCCAGGACATGATGGTTTCCAAGCATTCTTTTTTCAAAAATTCTGGGAGGTATTGAAAGATGAACTATTGGGAGTTGTAGAGGAATCTAGGCAGATTTATCCTTAAAGATCTTAATAAAATGTTGGTTTCACTGATACCCAAGAGGGAGAAACCACAACCCTTTGAAGATTTCAAGCCCATTTCTCTTTGCAACACTATTTACAAGATTATTTTGAAAGTGGCGATGAATAGATTAAAAAAAGTGTTAAACAAACTCATTTCTATTAAACAAAGCAGCTTCACTCCCAATAGAAAGATTATGGATGGGATCATTGTATCCCATAAGGATATCCATTCAACCAAGGTGAGTAGACAAAGAAAGATGATCTAAAAATTAGATATATGGAAGGCGTACGATAGAGTCAATACTCAAAGTTCTAGAGAAGTTTGGGTTTGCAGATTAATGGATTAAGTGGATCGGTGGCTTGATCTCTACTTATAGGGCCTCCATCTTAGTTAATGGAAACCCCTAGGGATTTTTTGACACATCCAGAGGTCTTCATCAAGGGCACCCCATCTCCCTATTTTTTTCATTCTTCTAGCCGAAGTCCTGAATAGAATGATTTCAAGGAAAAGAGAATTGGTTTCATGGAAAGGTATTGAGATCGCCAAAGGTATGAAACCTACTACGCACTCTTAATTTGTTGATGATACATGCTTGTTCAGGATTTCTTCAATGCAGGAAGTTATGGTTATGAAGCAGGTTTTGGACACATATAGTTGGGCTTCAAGTTAGAATGTCAATTGGCAAAAATCAAAGATTTTCTTTTTTCATATAGAAGTTGGGTCGTAGAGGGCTATCGTTAGATTGTTCAGGATTCACATTGGTCATTTGCTAGGAAAATTTATTGGGACCCCTTTATTTTCTAGTGTTGGGAGTGTAGACATGTGGAAAGGCTTAATCGATGGTTGTGGGGCTAAGATGGAAGGGTGGAAGAGTAAGTAGCTAACCTTGGTCGGGTGCATTCTTATGTTGAAAACAATCATCTCTGCATTGCCACTCTTCTCTATGGCTTGTTTTAAGATCCATGGTAAAGTTATTAAGATGATTTAGCAGAAGATGCACAAATTCTTTTCAAATGGCTCTCAAGAGCAGGAAAAATTCCCAATAATCTCTTGGGACAGATTCTATAAACCAAAAGGTGGGGGTGGAGCAGGTTTAAGGGATTGAAAACTAATTAATGAGGCTATGGGGGAAAGGTTGATTTGGAAAATGTACTAAAGTCCATATCAACAATGGGTATGTATCTTATAGGGCAAATATTTAGATGATGTTACCAAGGAAAGGATTTTCACTATCGAAAAACCCCATAGAGTATCGACACTTTGGAATTTCCTATTGAGTTGTAGAGGGTTGGTTACAAAACATTTGACATGGTAGTTAGGCAATGGGCAGAAGGAAGACTTCTAGAGTGATTCTTGGGATGGCCTCCCAAGTTTGGATCATGACGGTGCCCTATAGAATATAATGACTATGATTTCTACTCACTGGGGGAATAAGGTGAGTGATTTTGTGGATATGAATCAGTTTGAGGAAGGTCATACCATCATATGGAAGGATTTGGGTACTCTTGGACTACCTAAGCCAAATAGAACCACACTAGAAATGATCCTCAAGAGAAGATCTATCATTGGGTCTCGGGAGAAAGATGAAGTTAAGTGGTGTGGAGCCAAGAGTGGGTAGTATTTAGTAAAAATTGGTTATAAATTGCGTGAACAAGAATTTAGGCAAGTTGATTAGGACCATTAGTTATTTTGGAATGAGGAATGTTTTCTAAAGGTCAGTGCCTTCACATGCTTGGCAGGGAATAGAAGAGTGCTTACAAATGATAGACTTATGAGGATGGGCTTTACGGGGCCCTTTAGATGTGTGCTTTGTCACAAAGTGGAGGAATCTTTGGATCATCTTTTTTTGACATGTAAATTCACTCAAGTAGTGCGGTGTTTTGGATTGCAAAAACTGAACTAGCATGGCCCTTTACCAAGGTGTTTGAAAGGGTGGCTAGACTCATGGCCTATCCTAAAAGGCTCCTCAACCTTTTCTTCGATATGGCACATTTTATCGTCCACAACCTTGTGGGAAATTTGGAAGAAGCGTAATTAGAGAATTTTTAACGACAAAGCTGAACCTATTAGGAGATTTAGTTTGAGATTAAAGAAAGTTGTGTTTGAATTAGTGTCGAATGCGACATCTTGAACAAATGTTCAGAATATCCCTTTCAACCAGTTTGATTGTATGGTATAAAGGAATTGGTCTCTGGTGAAATTTGGTTCCATTAATGGGCCTTTGAGGGTTAAACCTCTTGTGAAGAATGACCCAAGGTGCATTTGGAGCCCGCCAAAGGACAGATTGATCAAACTCAATTTTGATGGGGCCTCTAGAGGCAACCTAGGACCATCTGGAGTAGGATACATAACATGTAATGAGAATGGTTGTATCTTGGTGCTAGGAGCTAAAAGGTTGCCTAATGGTACTAACAATGAGGTCGAATGTATGGCGGCAGTTGGTGTAGTACTAATGGCTAAGTAGCTTGGAGCCTAAAAATTACACCTTGAGGGTGACTCACAACTCACGATGAATGGGATTTGCAAAGGCCAGATGGACACCTGGTACCTCAACAAACACATCAAGAGAATTTGAACCCTATTAAAGGCAATCAAAGACTTTAAAGTGATGCATGTTCTTAGAGAAGCAAACTCAATTGCTAACAAGCTTTCTAATATTGAGGCGAATGGGCCTTTAATGGAAAAGTATGAGTTTTTTGAGGATCTACAGTTTTTGGAGTCCAAAGATCTATCACTGCCAGATTTACATGTATCATTTTGAATTAATTATCTCCACCCTAAGTGAAGTATGGTTTTATGCATTTGGAGGTAGGGGTTGTGTACTCTAAATAGTGCACTTCTCTAAGTCATTATATCCAAGGGAATTCATGAGAGGGAAACCTTGAGAAAGAGACCTAGAGCTCCCTAGGCATGGAGTGCAAGGGTATTTTAAGTTTGCTCTCAACTAGAGCTATTAAGCCTATAACCTTGCTAGTAAACCATGCAATGAGAGATTCAATGAAGACAAGGGCAAGAATGTCAATATCCACAAGAAATCTAAATGAGAATGCAATGCAATACTATGCTAGAATGAAGATGCAAGCTAAGCTATAAAAATGAAAGATACAAGTATTACAAATCCTTGCTAATTAAACTATGTGAGCTAATCTATAGCATAAAGGAAACTAAATTAAGAATGCAATGATAATGAAATGAAACTATGATGCAAGAATAAAAATGAAATGATGATGCAATGTTTTAATATGAAAGATCTAAGAATACCATAGCTCCCAAATGCCAAGATTGAGAAGTTCCAAGATTCCAAGATGCTAAGATGCCAAGACTCCAAGAGAATGATAATGCAATAGATGAATTATACAAAAGATGGATCATGCAAAAGATGGATGATTAAGAATGAGGAGAGAGTCTCTTTTTAAAGGATTTTAGAAATGAACAAACAGTCAAGATTAAGAGGCAAAAAAGAATTATCAAAGGTGGAAATTAAATCTTGGTTGATCCATGTGCTCAAGATTCTCAAGAGGCAAAATCAATGGACATGATTAAGAGGCAAAAAAGATATGTGGAAGAGATTAGGAGGCAAAAAGATATGTGGAAGAGATTAAGAGGCAAAAATAGATTCCACTCACCTTGAAAAGTGTACATTCATGTGAAGACAAAAAGTCTTTTTTTTTTTCTTTTTTTTTTATTATTTATTTATTATTTTTAGAAAAGTGGTTTCCATTAAAAGATTTTTTATTTAATTAAAAGAGATTTGTTCTTTTAATTAAATGTGGCTTAGGATAAAGTGATTTTATTATTTAATTAAAAGATTTTTTATTTATTTAATTAAAAGAGATTTTTAATTAATTAAAAGGAAGCATGTTCTCTTAATTAAATAAGATTTTTTTTTTCTTTTTTTAATTAAATAAGGCTCAAACCTTAAGAAATATTGAATTGATTATGATTTGATCAAGGAAATTGCTATAATTGAAAATGTTGATATTGATTCAAGGACTTGATAAATTGATAAATGGGGGCCCAAAGTCTAGGCGACCATTTTAGGGTGCATACATTTGCCCCTCTTTGACTAATGTGTGATCGATCTGGGAACACATGCAGTCAAAGAATGAAGTTGAAATGTGAGATCGATTTGGGATCACAAAGCAACTCAGATCAGCCAAGAAAGCAAGAGATAGCCAAGAAGGCAAGCAATAGCATTCTGACTCCAAAGAATGAAGTGCAGAAAAATAGAAAATCCTGCATGGTTAGCCTGGTAGCAATAGTACTGTACACTTAGGAAAGAGATAGCCAATAAGATATGATGTGTCTGCCCCCTCGGGATCGAAAGCGAAATCTGGTAGAGGGAATGCAGAAGCAAGAGCAACATGATCAAATCACTAAAAATCATAATCAAAGAAAGAGAATAGAATAACCATCAAGCAGTGAAGATATGCCCCACACATGGGACCTGGGGCACGAACATATCGGTCCCTCAACCTGGAAACACCACGGAGGGGGATTTGAACTTGGGATTTGAAAGTGAATGAAAGACTAGAAGTTTGAAAGAGATGGGGATGAAGAAGTGAAGAATGCCCTAGCGAAGATCAAAGGATCAAGCCTCAAACGGTCAGCCAACTGCGCGGAAGAAGGAGAAATGATCAAGGTGAACTCAGATTTCGATTTCGATCCTAAAATGAATAGAAGATGATGTGATATGAAAGACAAGAAGTGAAAAACATGATCAGGAAGAAGCGAAAGGTGAGCGCAGTTTGACTAACAAGTCCATAAAAGATGAAAGGAGATCTCTCTCCATATGAAAGATGCAAAACTAATCTAACATGAACCTAAGAATGCAAGCTACTATGAAAAGTGGTTTACTTGCAAGGTCACAATGCCAATAGACATCTAATTATCATCATTGAGCATTATTCATAGTGTCGTAAGATCATACAATACTCACTAGCATAACTATGAGTATATGAATATGATCTATATCAGATAGAAATGTGGGAATCCCACCTAGGCACCAAAGACATGTAAGTCAAGATGACTAGTGCAGTGAGATTACCTAAGTTTGATATGGCAAGATTATGCTAGCATCAAGACACATGAAAAGTCAGGATAGCTATAAGCATGCACTTGTGAAAAAAATTCAAGGATAATACCTTGTCAATCCATAGTGTCAAGTAAGACCAGCATAAATGCTCATGATAGTTAGGATCAACAAAATATACCCACAAGCAGATAAAGAAATAAAACATGTTCTCATGCCCTTAGTCTTCTAGCTATGCATCATCAAAAACTTCTCAGGGAGAAAACACTCATCAAAGAAATCGTCATAGACAACACATAAAGAAAAATAAAGTCAACAAATCTCAGCAAGTGTGTGTGTGTGTGTGTAGGTCATAGAGTCAAACTTTGATTATCACATCTGCAAATGAGAAATATCATATCATACTAGACTGTAGGGTAGGACATCTGATAAGTGTTGAGAAACACTCGACACAAGGGTAGTGTTGAAAAAGATAAGCTCAAAATAATATATGCCCCCTAGACTAAGACAAGAATCAATTCCAGGCTAGGAGAGGCAAAGCGAGAAGTGAAGCGAAGGAGCGCCATGCAAGACTGATAGACATAGATGCACAGGGTCTCAAGTAGCGCCTGTTTCCAGGTTTTCACCACTTGATATATTTATTGCAATTTTTTCAGGGCTTTTTATAAAAAAAAATTTGTATTTTTGCTACCAAGGCGCCTGTTTCTAAGTTTTCACCAAGGCACTTTTTCAAAAAAAAAAAAATTGAAATTTTTATGCTTTTTAGGATTTTTTTCAGCATCATATATGAATTTTTTTGGTATTTTTTCAAGATCATAAAGTATGTACAAAGAATGCCCCAGATAGCAACGGGCATCAAGAATCTGCTTCCTCTAATGTAGAGAACTGATAGGCCCCAGGCCCAAATGCTACAACTGTGATGATAGGAGGTTTCAACCAGTTCGACCAATAATAACCAACCCTAAGCAATGTATGAGCTAGCGGAGGATCGTTAGAATGTGACCCACATATGCCATAGTGGGTTTCAGCTAGCACTTTTTCTGACTCCTCTATTTCTAGACACCTAAGGACAGTTCTGTCTAGACCCTTCCTATACAAGTCACCAGAGACAAAGGCAAAGTGTAAGGGATGGCAGAAAGAATGGTGTGGTGGATTGTCAGGAAGAATATGAGGTGGAAGACATGAAGAGATGGCAGGATTATAGGATTTGTAAGCAGGATAGCGTAATTCATCCACCAAGAACTTGAAGTGAGATTTATGCCTTTTCATTCGTAAGATGGATGTCGAAGTAACCAAGGCATTAGCAACTTTGTTCTTGGCTTTAGGAATGGGCTGAAGTATAACAGATATGAGATCATGCTTGGAGTAGTGTACCATTTTTTTTGTAGAGAATCAACTTGTCATCTTTTATTTGAGAATCATTATTTTTTAGCAGATTTTTATTTTTACTTTTCTTAGGTGCGGATATCACCACAATGTGGTTTTCACCATTCGACCATTGCTCTTTTCTTTTGATTCAATGCTTGTGATACTTGATTGCTGATTCAGTCCTTTTTATCGCTAGTTTGCTAGTGGAAGAAATAACAGGTGTTAATGCGAGATGAAATGAAGTGACTGGTTTAATAGCATTTATGTGAGGGGTGTCATCTCTGGTGACAAGAGAAGTTGAGCCTATAGGGTAAGCTCCAAAAGTAGCTAGATCTAGATTCATCAGAGAAGGACCAACGTAGTCAACTAAGGCAATACGGGGAACAAACTCATCAGACCCTGCACGAGACTCATCAACTACATCAGGTGGGTTATGAGAGGTATGAACTACATCAACATCCATATCTGTCATGGAAGAATCTTTTGGAAGAGGCTTAAGATGTTGAGAAGTAGAGATACTCATGTCATTATGTGTGAGATCACCTCTTTGTAGCAGTCACACAATGTTGCAACATTGTCTATCATAGTTCAATGATTCTTTAGGCACATAGGTTCTAGACATAGAGGCCTCAGCCATATCATCAGTAGATATACATTCTTCTCCCCAAAGAAGTGAAGTAGAAGGAAGATCATCTCCCATTTGAGCCATAGTGTGTAGTGGTGACTCATCTGTATCTGTGTCTGAATTACTGAGCATTGGAGTATTTCTAGAATAATCAAGGAGGGCATTTTCCATACTACCCTCATCTTCTCTATAGATCCACTCTTGGACAGCTTGTTCTTCTCTTTCTGCTTCTAAAGGAATGGATGAAGAAATAAAATTATCAAAGACCATCATAGCAGAAGCAAAAGGCTTCATCTTATCAGACGGTTTCCCATATGACCTAGGAGAAACAGGTATAGAAGCAAAAGAATCTAGTGTATATTCACCCATACCAAGGCTCATCATCTTAAGTGTTTTCTTAGCAGCAACTAGAGATGTACTAGGATTAGCAGAAGGTTCATTGTGAGGAACAAATGTTTCAGCAGTAGCAAGAGCATTAATAGCAATAGTATGATCTCTAGGAATCACAACTTCAGTGCCATTGTACGGAAATTTGACACACTGATGATAAGTGGAAGGAACAACCTGCATGTCATGGATCCAAGGATGACCCAAAATAATGTTATATGCGAATGGGATGTCCAATACTTGGAATTTAATATCTTTCATGACAGGGCCCACTCAGACAGGCAGCGTGACAAGACCTTTGGAAGATCTTTCCACTTCATCGTAAGCTTTTATAGTAATCTTCTTCTTAGAATCCACATCAAATTCTGACAAACCCAATTGTTGTATGACATTGAAAGAAACAATATTTAACCTTGCACCATTGTCTATCAGGACTTGGTGGACGCGGGTGTGGTAGAATAGAACTTCGATGTGTAAAGCTAGATTATGAGGGTGAGCAATAGATATGTCATTTTCTATAGAAAAGGAGAGAGATAGCGGAGATAAAATGTGGTTGACCATAGCCTGAAATCGATCCAGATCAATGTCATTGGGAACACGTGTTGTACGTAAAGCCTCATCAAGAATCTCTCTATGCAAAGGGGATAATCGAAGCAACTCAAGGATAGATATTTGGGCTGGTGTCTTTTGCAAATGTTGGACAAGATCATAGCTAGGGGTGGCTGAAGGAGCCGCTTGTTTGGAAGGAAAAGCTTGCTTGGGATCTTGTGCAATTTTAAGGACAATCTTGGCTTGCCCCCTAGTAATAGCATTCAGTGTCTCACTTCAGGAAGATGAACTACCATGTGTTTGCAAGACCAACTTTGGCTTACCATGACTAACTTTATTATCATCTTGAGACCTCAGCATTAGAACACTCTCAACGGGCTCTATCATGTTGATCACAGGCATATCAGAAGTATATGTATAGTTGATCTTAGCATCATGATTCTTCTTATATGCTTGAGAGGTTTCCCCCTTATCATGCTTAGGTAGAGGATCTTTGAAAGCTGTGTGATCATAATTTTTAGTTAAGCCATCAGTGGAGATTGTGTTGTTATCAATGAGGTCTTGAATATGATCCTTAAGCTTAAAACAATTGTCTGTCAGATGTCCCTTGTTTCTGTGATAATGGTAGTAATGATCCTCTCTCCACCAATCAGGCCTATTTAGCGGATCCCAGTTACCAGGTTTATCAGGAAGCATAAGATATCCATTGTCAACCAAAGTCTTAAGGATCACATCATAAGGTTCTGCCAACTTGGTATAGACTCACTTTCAAAATGACTTCTTAGGCTTATCTACATATTGAGGTTTAGGAGCACTATGAGCATTGGCAGCTTCTTGTTGTTTTTCTGCATAGATAGCATTGGAGAGATTGAAAGCAGGCTCTTTAGCTTTAGGAGTGTCAACAACCCCATCATTAACAACATACTTGTTTCTATTCCAAGGCTTATTTTTGTCCTTGCCATTGTTTCTAGTATCTTTATTAATAACAATATCCCCCTTTCTAATGGCCACATCCTCAATCCTATAAGCGCTTTCAACCATGTCATTGAAAGAGGAGAACAGTTGTTTCCTAAGATCATAATATAGCTCAGGCACTAGAGTGTCGACGAAAATGTCAATCTTTTCTCTCTCAGGTAGCTGACGAGGATATCGTGAATACAATGACCTCCAACGTTGCAAGTAAGTAGTAAATAACTCTCCTTGGTTTTGTCTCAAAGCACCAAGATCTATCATGGTGATAGGCTATTGGATATTGTATGAATAGTGTTGTGTGAAGCGCATAGCCAACTCATCAAAAGTCTTCAAAGGAGGTGTCAACTTTGCAAACCATTCTAAAGCTTGTCCTCTTAAGCTTCGAGGGAATAATCATAGCAAAAATGTGTCTTCATGAAGGAAGTCCATGCTATGAGCATAAAAGTGATGCACATGGTCATGAGGATCACCATTTCCATCATACTTGTCGTATTTGGGAACCTCAATATCCCTAGGAAATGGGACCATGTATAGACTTTTATCAAAAGGAAGAGCACAAATTGATTCTACAAAAGAGACCTTTGGAGGCTCTCTTTCTATTGCCATTTGGGTAAGGCGTTGATTTGTCCGACGCAGTTCTTCCTGAAGGACTTCCAATTCAGTTGGTATGCTTTGTTGGACAATTTGTCTGACATCATAGCCGAGAGGAAGCTTGTATCCTCTAGAAGTCATATATTGAAAATATTGGTCGCCATTATGCTCTAAAAGCTTATGCATCATTCGTTGGGAGACCACATCTTGTTCAAATCTCATAAGATCCTCACTAGAAATCTCATCATCAGCCTCTGCCTCATGTTGAGAGGGAGGAGGTCTAGGAGGTGAAGAAGGCATACCAAAAGTGGGTCTTGGAGGAGATCTTGGTGGCATGTTGTTGCCATTGTTGCCATTAAAAAGAGGTCTATGCTCATTGTTACTAGTCTTAGGTTTCTCATAAGACATTCCTCTATAAGCCATGCACCTAGCAGCATCCATCCTTTGTTGATTGTGTTCTTTGTCTAAGCACGCTTGGTTATCCTTATGCTCAAAGTGTTCTTGCAAGCGTTGAAATTTTTCTTGTTCAGTCAAAGTGAGTGAGACACTATCTGTGTTTTTGGGGGTCTTGAATGCGGAAAAGAGGAAACCTCCTTTGTACCACGGGGTAGCCTTAGAATCCTCAAATTGGTTAGAACTAGAACTGTTGTTGCTAATGGGCACTCATGAGCATCTAGTTAGAGAAGGTAACTATGTATAATTGAACGGAGGATGACTCTTCTACTCAAATTGAGACCAGTTTGTAACCGGCATGAAAAGAGATGTTGGTCGACTAATAGAATGAGACAAAGTTTCTCAGATTTGAGATAAGAAAATCTAATAAAGATCACTTGTCAAAGTAGAACAATAGAGAGATGGCTCGTCAAAAGTGCTCAAGCACTTACAGCAATCAATTGACTAAAGCCGAGCAACGAGCAAGAAGCTCAATAAGCAAGTAGCTAGAGAGGTAACCGTGATGCGACAAGTGATCAAGAGTAACATTTGTTAAGCTCAAATTCAATAGTTTTAGCTCATTTGTTTCAGTCTAGAACAAGTCTAAGCATGCAGATAACAGACTAGCTTTAGGTAAGAACAAAAAAAGACACTCTACGATAGGTTAAAATGAAAGTTTAGCAGCTTCGGATTGCAACAGCAACAAGATAGCAAAAAGGTTCTGGGAAACACTTTCCAGGAAGACAAGGTGATAGTTTATAGCGAGGCCACACTTCACCCTAAGCCAAGCAACAATTTCTAGTAATGCTAGGTGACACTTTCTAGGCAAGTGGGGCGGTAGTTGTGCAAGGACGAACTGTCATGTGATATTTCTTAGAACAGGGTGTGACACTGTTCCAGGGTCGTACGACTCTTTGACCAGTGAACATAAAAATCTTAGTTTTGAAGTGTTTTGATCAAGTTCAAAGGTTGGATAGTGCAATTTCTCAGTAACAACAAATAAAAGATAGGTTTGCAAACAGTATAGGATCAAACATGTCATAGAACACTTGAAACAAGGGCAAAAGCAACCTTGCCAAGACAAGCACTTGTGATATCAAAATAGAAAACCTTATGAATGCTACCATTTTATTTGAATGTTGAGAACGTTTACACTAGTATAGCACAATCAAAGACAATTTAAGCAATTACTACCTAGAAGGACAAGGCTCATTACTTAGCAACTTGGCCCACAACTTGATGCTCCCTTGCCTCACACCAAGTGGTTGCCCACAAGAGATATTGGTGTTGTCATGGAAGTGTCAAAAACACAACCAAAGGAACACATATGGTGAGTGTCTTGGGGTGATTCGGGTAAGTCCACTTGGATCAATCCTTGCACCAAGAAGCTAAGCGGCAAAAATAAGGTGGCTTCTAACTAATGGTTCATAGTAAGGGCTTCCGTTCATAACACCCCTCTTGCTCCTCATAAAGAACCAGGACCTCACGGCCTCAAGAGTACCTTAAGCATTCTTGCTCAATGCTTTCCCCATGGTCGCAATCCCATGAACTACTCACATCAAGCGAAGACAAGCATTATGTCTACCAAGGTTTTATGTCCTTGATAGCCTTGAGATTATAGTGGGTTGGAGTAGCTCGGTATTAGCTTGTCCCCACTTGGGTCGTTCCTCTTGATTGCTCAAGAGCAGACCTGCTAAAAGATTCTAAATCTAAACAAAGAGTAGATCAATTTTTGAGGTTCAAGGTTTTTGGTTCACCACAAGGGTGAAGAGCATACTCCCCTATCTCAAAAATTTCTCCCAAACACACCAAACAAAGAGTTCAATTACTCTCTTGCTTCCAAAATCTCAAGATGGGTCAAGATTTTCTGGTTCACCACAAGGGTGAAGAGCATACTTCTCCTACCACCTCAAAATTCCTTCCACAAAATATTATGTTCCTATGAAATGAAACAACTAGTAATTGCCACACTTAAAAGGAAATAAACACAAGCAATTTTTTTTTATTTTTATGCTTTTGGGCAGCCCTACAAAAATAGTTAGTAGCCCTTTTAGCATGTGTTCTTTTGAGTAAATATTTCAAGCAATGAGGGCACACCTACAAGCACAACTTGTTAGCCCCACAATGGTTAGCACATCAAAAATCCAATAATAAACTACAAATAAACTAAAGCTAAATGATGACAAAAAATTCATAAAATGAAGGACAAAACAAGAGTGTTCTACCCCACGGTGGGCATCAAAAATGTGTACTCTAAATAGTGCACTTCTCTAAGTTATTATATCCAAGGGAATCCATGAGAGGGAAACTTTGAGAAAGCAACCTAGAGCTCCCTAGGCATGGAGTGCAAGGGTATTTTAAGTTTGCTCTCAGCTAGAGCTATTAAGCCTATAACCTTGCTAGTAAACCATGCAATGGGAGATTCAATGAAGACAAGGGAAAGAATGTCAATATCCACAAGAAATCTAAATGAGAATGCAATGCAATACTATGCTAGAATGAAGATGCAAGCTAAGCTATAAAAATGAAAGATAGAAGTATTACAAATCCTTGCTAATTAAACTATGTGAGCTAATCTATAGCATAAAAGAAACTAAATTAAGAATGCAATGATAATGAAACTAAACTATGATGCAAGAATAAAAATGAAATGATGATGCAATGTTTCAATATGAGAGATCTAAGAATACCATAGCTCCAAAATGCCAAGATTGAGAAGTTCCAAGATTCCAAAATGCTAAGATGCCAAGACTCCAAGAGAATGATAATGCAAGAGATGAATTATACAAAAGATGAATCATGCAAAAGATGGATCATGCAAAAGATGGATGATTAAGAATGAGGAGAGAGTCTCCTTTTAAATGATTTTAGAAATGAACGGACGGTCAAGATTAAGAGGCAAAAAAGAATTATCAAAGGTGGAAATTAAATCTTGGTTGATCCATGTGCTCAAGACTCTCAAGAGGCAAAATCAATGGACATGATTAAGAGGCAAAAAAGATATATGGAAGAGATTAAGAGGCAAAAAAAGATTCCACTCACCTTGAAAAGTGTGCATTCATGTGAAGACAAAAAGTCTTTTTCTTTTTCTTTTTATTTTATTATTTATTTATTATTTTTAGAAAAGTGGTTTCCATTAAAAAAAAATTTATTTAATTAAAAGAGATTTGTTCTTTTAATTAAATGTGGCTTAGGATAAAGTGATTTTATTATTTAATTAAAAGATTTTTTATTTATTTAATTAAAAGAGATTTTTAATTAATTAAAAAGGAGCATGTTCTCTTAATTAAATAAGATTTTTATTTTTTTTATTTTTTTCTCTTTTTAATTAAATAAGGCTCAAACCTTAAGAAATATTGAATTGATTATGATTTGATCAAAGAAATTGATATAATTGAAAATGTTGATATTGATTCAGGGACTTGATAAATTGATAAATGGGGGCCCAAAGTCTAGGCGACCATTTTAGGGTGCATACAGGGGTCATGAATTTGTTTCTCCCTATGCAAGTGTAAAGGACAATTAGACTCTAGGAAGAGTGTGGGGAAGTACAAGGCCTGATTGCTAAAATATGTAGACTCATGCGAAGTATAGAATGTGAATTTTAGACAACTAGCAAGGGTATGTATGATTTTTGAGGCATGGCCTGACCTTTAAGCGGGGATTAAAAAAGGTACGACATCCTCATTTTTTTCGGTTAATGGTCTATGAAACTTGGTGATGGGGACAAATTTTTCCCTACAGACAACGGGTTAGCTTCCTCGTTTCATAGGGCCATTTCAATCCAAAGAATGCGCAACATTTTCAAGATTGATCATGTGGATTTTTGGGATGTGGTGGTGAATATTCTGGGTGAGGAGTCTCTTAACTTGTATTCGAGGCCAAGGACCAATATTGACATTTCTTCTGTGTTCTTTGCTTTGTCTTTGATTATGGGTTCTTCATGGGAAGAGGTGCTCGAGGTGGCCCGCGCATGCCTAGAACCCAAATGGTTAGGTGGGTTGGAAGGAATTATGGCATGGATGAAGATTGGTGTTGGGTTGCATATGTATCATGACCCATGGCATTTCATTGGTGGGGATTCTAAAGAGTTGCAAGATTTGCTGATGTGGTCATCCACCAGATCAATGGAGATGCATTTGGTGAGTGCTAGAAAAGGTTGTTGGGCCATGCTTTCCATCCTACAAAAACTAGATGAGGAAAGGGATGTTATGGCTTCCACACGAAGGATGAGGAAGGTGACTCCAGTGAAATCTTTAGCACCCTTAGGGATGGATGGTCGACCCATTCTTCGTAAATAGATTCGATAAAGGGCAAGGGCTAGTGGTGTTTCTAGCAGAGGTGCTCAGGAGGATGTGGGGATGCCCTCAAGGCGGGTTGATTAAGGTATGGGTCATGGTGATGGTGAGGCTAACTATTGGGCTGCAGCGGGGGCTGGTAGAGTTGGCTCTAAATTTTGAAACTTCTCCAAGGATGAGGCTGTCGAATGGTTCAAATAATCTTTGTGTTGTTTTGTTGATAGAAATAGCCTTTTTTGTGTTTTTTAGTATCTACTATGGCGTTGTTAGTAGCTTCTATGGTTTTTATCATCTGTCTTTTAGTTTGGGGTAGTGATCTTTAGCTGATTGTATGAGAAATCTACCTTTAAGAGGATGTTTTCTTTGAAATATTGGAGACTTGCAATGTAATATTGTTTGATATTAATAAAATACAAATTTTATTACCGATCAAAAAAAATAAATGATATTTATTTAATTAAACTAATTATTCCCCTCTCATGTTTAAATAAATCATATTTATTTAATTACAACTACCAATTCCTCTCATAAATAAATAAGTAATTGTTTATTTACAAAATATCTCCACATGTGTAAATAAATAATATTTTATTTATTTAAATAATAATTATCCTCCTAAATCCTAACTCACACTCACTTTGAGTTAGCTTTTGAATCACAACTCTTCACTCCACAATTCCCTCTCCTAACTATTCAATCCATATTGTTAATTCCTCCCTCAACAATCAGTTAAGTCTTCCATCAATTCAGTCTTCTAATCCATGCATTCAATTAACTCTTCCACCAATTCAGTCTTCTAATCCATGCAATCAATTGACTCATCCATGCAATTAGTTAACTCACTGACCTATTATGTTATCTCACCAATACATTCAAGTCATCTCTTCAATCTATTTGCTGACAGATCACTCAATCATGTTAAGCCAAGCAATTACCTCAGTTGAACTCTCACTCACTCAAAGTCAAACCTTTGATTTTGGTAACCACAATTGCTTTGAATTCTTATGTTGGCATAATCTTGAGCTCAATTCTGAGAGCCCACATTGCATGAGAAGAACACCAAGGAAGGATTTCGTATGGTTTACATATTCATGTTCTTAAATTAATTTTGTTATGTATGATGTTTATGCTTATTGTTTATCTTGCATTCTTTCTTAATGATTGAGAATACTAGTTGCACTAATAAATCTCTTTGTGGTTGAGATCTTATATGTTATTGTAGGTTTCTATTGATCCCTATTACCTGATTACAAATGGTGAACCCGATGTAAGATTTGGTCATATCCTTCAAACCACTTGGAATATTTTTATTAATCTCTTTTTTACAGGTTTACGTTGATATAAAGAGGCTACTGTCCAAAATTCAAAATTTTTAGATTTTTTTATTTTGTTATAAGTTTTTTATGATATTTCATAAATAAAAAAAATTTCGGCACAAATCAGCATATTTTTTTGAAAATTTTACATTTTTAAAAATCTCTTGAAATTATAATGAGGATCTTTTCTCTATGATTTTAATTTTGTTGCAAAATATTTGCAAAAAAATAGATTTATTAAAACTGGTTTGTTATGATAAAATGGGCCCCTAGGGCAAAAAATAAAGAATTATGCTTTGAAATTTTTTTTGTAGATTTTTTTTGACATAAGGAAGATATAGTCCAAATTTCATGTTTTTCTGATTTTTTAAAAATTTTATTAAAAAAATTATGAAATTTCATAAAAAAATTATTTATAGACACAAATCAACATTTTTTTTTTAAAAGTTACATTTTTTGAAAGGTCTTGCAATTATAAAGAGGGTCTATTCTCTGTGATTTTAATTTTGATAAGAAATATTTTCACACACACACACACACACATATATACTTATATATATATGAAATATACACACACGCGCGCGCACACAAACACATATATGTGAAAACATATATATATATATATATATATATATATATATATATATATATATATATATATATATATATATATATATATATATATATATATATATATATATATATATATATATATATATATATATATATATATATATATATATGTATGAAAACCTTTTTTTGTGCAGGTGCGGGTGATAATCGTTTTAACAAAAATATTGTGTCGAAACTACAAAATAAGATTTCCTTCTCTTCTATCTAAAATATTATTCTCTATTGTAAAATGACACATTTCATTGTTGAAAATATGCACTTGATGTAATGCACTTGGCTGTCAAAATACAAAAAATTCAAGATTCAAGAACTTGTGGAGCAAAGAAGAAGATAAAGAGAGAAAAAAAATAGAACAAGATACTAGCTAAGATACAATGAATCAATGCTTTGGAGGTAGAAATTAGAGAAGGATTTATTGACACCTATGTGGACAAGGTTTGGAGAATTTATGAAAATTTTAATTGTCGTAACATTAATGTTATTTCTATTAGAGAATTTTAAAACTAATTGCTAGGTTTTTTTTGGTACTAACTTTTCCTTTTAGCATGTGGCTTGGAAGCATGTTTTGATCTTGTTAATCTAAAATCAATTCATATTTCATTTTGGTGCTTCAAAATGAACAATGCATGCTCAAACAACACAAACTCATACTTCATTTTAGTGCTTAAAATTGACACATGGTTAAAATTTGAACAAGGCAAAGAACATTCGAGATTGGTGCAATAAAATCAAACAAGGCAAAATACATTTGGACTTTGGTGCATCTAAAATTTGACAAAACATAACTCATTTGGTTTGGGCTTGAAATTGAGCTCATCTACTTGAATGGATGATAGCTCAATTCACATTTGACTATTGGTGCTTAATATGATTAACCTGGTGTTTGGAGTTCTTGGTTCACTTGCACAATTTGTTATATTAGCAAGCTTTTTGTTTTCGAGAGGTCTATTTGGAGGGTTTTCTTAACCCATTACAAAAGAAAACCTCAAACTAGCAAATCCTTATGGTCAATATATAAATAAGACTCTGAGAAAACTCCAGTCTTATCTCCTCAAGCTTGAATGAGGTGTTTTGATGATATTCTGGACCAGGAGAAGTATCCCAAGGCAGCCAAAATGGCCAATTAGGCTCTAAAGTGATTCACACACATACAAATCAATTGGGGAGACTCCATAAAACTTACTATAACCTTTTAATTAGAGGCCACATGGTTTACCTCCAAACATTTATCTTATTATAGTGTAAGGGGAGGCTAAAAAAGAATCTCCCCCATGATTTCCATCATATATGTCCTAGGGATATTGTGTTGTGAAAGAGATCTTCATTAACACATCAACAATACTCGAAAAAGGAGATATCACAGGCACCTTCAAGGGATTTTTAGCTCTAGTTGTGTGGCACTTATGTTGTGTGAGCTGACAGACACCCAAGAAATGGGCCTATAATATTTCATATGAAGCCAAATTTGACCATAGATTAAACTGAATGTATAATGCTTGCATTGTGATTGACTTCATGAAAACTTACAGCTTGAAAAAGTTTTTGAACATACACAAATAATTTCTTTTGAGTCAGACATGTAGCTACACACTGATTTTTGAGTTTGTGAGTTTGGTCCTACAACATTTGTCCCACAAGATTGGTCCTACAACAATTGGTCCTACAACATTTGTCCTACAAGATTTGTACTATAAAATTTGTCCCACAAGATTGGTCCTACAAGATTTCTCCTACAACAATTGGTCCTACAATATTTGTCCTACAAGGTTTGTCCTACAACAATTGGTCCTACAAAATTTGTCCCACAACAATTGGTCCAATTTATCTAAAAGATTTATCCTACAAACAGCTGGTCCTACAACATCCTACAAAGATTTCATCTTGGTTCCTTGTGATCTGCATACTTAGATAAACATATCTTAGAATCTTACATTTTTGCATAGTCACCATATTAGTCTCCATAATCAAAAAAATCTCAAAAACATAGCTTGCATTTCTTAGGGTTAAAGTATTACACTTCCTAGAGTCATTTTTTTAAAATTAGAGGGTACATTTTCTTAGGAAATTCCTATAGTGGTCTTGTGTTTTATCTTGACATCATCAACACTATCTTTATCTATTGGCCTCAACACAGGCACCTTGTCATTTTGGTTAATATTTGTCTTAGATAGACACTATCACTAGAATTTATCACTTTTTTCCTACCTTTTGGTGTCAAGATAGTCTCCATTATCATTTGGGTCTTTTCTTAGAGGGTTTACCATCAAAGCTTCTAGAATCTCTCTTACGGTAAGGTACTTACACCTTAGATGTCATATTTGATTCCCAGTTTGCATTTTATTCTATATCAAAAAATACTAAAAAGATAGAATTTTATTTCATTAGTTATCTCATATTCATCATAGACCAACATATGTCAAACACATAATCGAAGAAGATTAAGGACACAATGGAGTACAATCAAATCCCTGACCATGATCCCCATCAAGAAGTTGAATTTTCACCAAGAACCTTGGAACTAGACTACAACAATCTTGAGTATTTTTGTGCTAGGAGAAAATACTATATGATACTTTACAACTGCATGAACTAACCCCCATAGAAATCAAAGCCATATGTAGAAAATAAGAGATTGGTGATGGTTTATGTGATGAGAAGATGAAAGAAATCTTAGAATCCATGATAGAGGTTGACCCAAATAAATGCCTTCACATGCTCATATAAAAAGGTGCTAAATTACTAGGTGGGTTCGAAACATCCACTATAGTGGAAGACATACATGTACCACCAGCTTGGGTAGCCTCAACAACACCCTGACCACTTAGTTCAGTCCTCCTATCCACAATTTCATGCAAAATGCTTGCCAAGTCACCACATCTTCTAGTACCTTAGGGTTCTAGTACACCAATCCCTTATTTCCTAGTTTTTTGTTTGCATCTACTACACTCACTACCACAACAACACCATCTATATTGTCCTTGACTCATCAAGAAAATACTTCACAAATTATGGTAGCAAGTTCCTCCAACACAATTCCCTTACCAAAGCAGGGGCTACCCCTACAAGGAGTGCCTTAACCAAAGCCTCCTAGTGGTTCCCCTCTAGGTGTCCCTTCTAATTAAATACAACCCCAAATTATTCAAGGGGCACCTCCAAATAATCTACATCACTCAACAATATTTTCTATTTTAATCCAAAAAATGATGGCAAGTGGGCCTAACACTTCCCATATTATAGCAGTACCTCAGCATAACTTGGCACCCTAGCATATACCAATACCTAAGCATAATCTAGCACCCTAGCATATAGAAGTCCCTCAGCATAATCTAAAACCCTAGTATATACCAGTACCTCAGCATAATCTAGCACCCCAACATATACCAGTAGCTCAACAAAACCCAACATCTCAGTATATCCTGGTACCTCAGTATAATCCAACATCTCAGTACATCCCAATACTTCAATATACCCCAACATTTTAGCATGTTATTCCACCATATATACCTACAACATCCCAAAATAGTGGATCCTTTTTTGTTGACCCTAACACACCACTTGCTACACCAAAAACTATTGATCTACTTGCTCAGCAGTTACAAACCCTTCAAGAACAGTTCATGAATCTACAAACATGCACTTCTAAAAGGTCTTATACCACAGCAAACCTTGGTCCTTATCCCTTTGATAAGACACTACATATGCCACCTTTTCCAACCAATTTTATCATACCTAAGTTTAATAGGTACAACAAAAAAGGTGATCCCCGCGATCACATAAGGGAGTTTTTCACAACTTGCATGGAAGTTGCTCACGATGATACATATTTTATGAGACTTTTTCCACTCATTCTTAGTGGTACATCCATGGATTGGTTTTTGAGACTCCCTCCTGGGATAAGGACGTTGAATGAACTAGCATACAAATTCATATCACACAATTCAAAAATATTATCATGGAAGTAACATTGATGGATCTTTATACCACCAAGAAAAAGAATGGAGAGAGCTTTGCCTCTTTCCTATAATGTTGGATAAATTTTTCCTCCAAGGCATCCTTCCATGTTCCAACAAAATAAAATATCCACATGTTCATTGAAAACTATCAGCTAGACCTAATGTGTGAAGTTAACTCCTAGTGCATTAAGACCTTTGAAGAACTAGCCACGCAAGGGCTAAAAGAGGAAATATCCCTCACCTTGAAGGGAATCATCAAGAAAGAGACCAGTACTCCAACACTTTATGACAAAACTAAATAATGGTCCAAAAAAAGTAATGTGACAAATGATGAGGTTGACAATGCTGAAATGGCACAACCAGTGCTACATGTGCCAACACCAACACCAATCCAACATACCCAACCAACACAAACAACCCACAACTTTAACAACATATCTCCTAGGAAAAATCTAGAACAAGCATATACTACTACCCAACAAAGTTATGCAAAAAGGAACTCTACTCCTCAACGAGATTTTATGCCTCTTGCAAAACCTTTGGAGACAATCTTGAAGAAAATGATACAGTCACACTCAGTCACTTTGCCTGAGATAAGATACTATGAAGGTCCTAGAAAACCAACATGGTGGGATGACCACAATTACTTGCAAGTATCATAGAACAAAGGGACATAAGACATTTGGGTGTATCCAACTAAAATACATTGTCTAAGATTTCATTCGCTATGATGAGATTGAAGTGGTCACAAACTCTAGAACCACCAACCAAGATCATAAGGTTTTCCAAACCTCATTGATGAATCATGAAAAAGGTAAGGCCTCTACCTCAGGAAGAAAAAATCAAGAAAACTTCACTTACACTAAGCCAAATCCAAATTTAACCATAAATACCATCACCATCCAAGGTCCAGAAACAAGTTGTGTTGTTACCACTCATCGTACCAAAATAACAATATAAGGAGCCACATCAAAATTTGTCAGGTTAGTACAATCTGCTAGACCATATGAAAAATCCTCCAACACAAATCTCTATCTATGAATTGTTTCGTATCTCACTTGACCATAAAGTAGTTTTAGACACAGTCCTAAAGCAGTCGACCTTCCTAAAAGATCTAGAAGTTGATGAATTTCAAGCCATGGTAGGGTATCTATCCACTCCACATCACATGGTCTTTACTGAAAAAGATCTTATAGCATACAAACAATCTCACAATTATCCTTTCTATCTAGAATTTTTCATCCACCTTCACAAAATCAGACAAGTCTTGATAGATGGAGGAGCAACTCTGAATATTTTACCCTAAAATTGATACAAGCATTGGGCTATTCTAAGAGTTGTGTAGATATCACCAAGAAGATCATAATAAGAGCCTATGATGATGAAGAATGTCCTTCCAAGGGCGTCATAAGTATCCCAATCATATTGCATCCAACAATGCAAGACATTGTATTCCAAGTACTAGATCTAGAGTTGGGCTATAACATGCTCCTAGGGAAACCATGGATCCATTCCATGTAGGGAGTACCATCTACATATCATTAGCATTTGAAATTCCCTCATGATGGAATTGAAATCACCATACCTAGTGATAGAGACCCTTTTATATATTGCACCAATCTCATAGGAGCTATTTTAAATTAGGTACCCAACAATCAAGAGGCATCAATTATATCTTTATCTTAGGGTATAGATCCCACAAGACTAGAAAAATCAATAGCAGAACCCTTATCATAACTAAAAATCCAAGTACAAGAAAATAGATGTGGAGAATAAACCTATGTAGACTTCTTAAGTGTAGACAAGTTACCTATCTCACCTGAGTCATATAGAAAACCAAGGAAAACTCTAGAGAGGAATAAAAAACTAACGATTGTCTATCCACCCATAGTTTTTGTAAGATGGGGAGATATACATGAAGAGATCATTGAATACAATCTAGCATCTTCGTTATATATAAATGAAGAACCTATAGAGCACATAATCCAAGTACACAAATATGGAAGGGGTTATACCATAGTCCAAAGGTAGGGGTACAATAGGCATTCAGACCTAAGAAAGAAAGAGAAAGGAATAGTTGAGCCAATAGCTCCTACTCAAAACTCAAGGCATCAAGGTTTAGGTTATATACCACCTGCAGGGGCATCTCAAGTATCTTATTACCTAGTGATATTAATGATTGTGTTTATAATGAATTTGAGAAATTTGAGGAGTTCCATTCAGACATAGACTCTAATGATTACAAGTGGGATTCCCCATGTACCACAAATACCCTTTATCTTGACAAAGGCATCGCCTGACTATCCTTAAAGATAAACCTATAGAACATAAAGCATAGATTGAGGAGTTTTGGAACATATCAAAACCTTCATCCACATCCTCATATGCGAATCCTAATTCAATAACTGGTTCATACATCAATACCATAATAGAACTTACCATATCTTCCTTCCTAACCAAGGATAGCATAGCCTTAGTTTACCCTAGCCTTATAGATTGGGAACAACAAAATCCAAGAACCATAGATGTCTTTGAGAATGATGAAGCTATTGCTAAATTATTTGAGCTAAGACAAAGCATACCTATGGGGGACCACAAGGAAGGTTTCAAAATTGAACTAGATATAACAACATACTTTGGGGAGTTATATCAATCCTCTAGTCAAAAAGTGAAAAAGAAAACATAAGGCTCTTGGGTGAAAATTGAAAGGTAACCACTTGCCACAAAATAGTAAAGAAAAAAGACTTGATGGAGAGATTGATATACTCCCTATTGTGTGCTATAATTGTGTCACACTTCTATGGATCATTACATGCAAGGAAACTCAAGAATGAGCCCTCACAAATCGATCCATAGCTCCCTAGGCATGGAGTGCAAGGGTTTTAAGAATGCTCTCAGCTAGAGCTATTAAGCCAATAACCTTGCTAGTAAACCATGCAATGGGAGATTCAATGAAGACAAGGGCAAGAATGCCAATATCTCCAATGAAGCCAAATGTATGCAATGCAAAGAAAATCTATATGACAATGCAAGTTAGATTAAGAATGGAAATGCAAGCTAAACTATGGAAATGAAAGATGCAAGTATTACAAAGCCTCCTAGTTAAACTAGATGAATTAATCTAAAGCATAAAGGAAATCTAAGCTAAGAATGCCATGAAAATGAAGCTACTATGCAAGAAATGAAATCTAACTATGAAGCAAGAAAGCCATGATGATGCAAGAATGAAGACAAGAAGATAGAGTGTTGATGAAGATCCAAGATGAATGCCAACAATGCTCCAAATCTTCAAACCCTAGATGCAAGAATGTCTCCAAAAGCTCCAAGATGACCTAGAAAACCTGCAGCATAATATTAGCATAAAAAGTTGGGGATCTAGAATGAAGAAGATAGCTCTTCTTTTATAGGAAATGAGGAGAAATGGACCATGGAGATTAAGAGGCAAAAGATTTAATCAACGGTGGAGCTTAAAAGAGGAGCAATCCATGTGCACAAGTATCCTCCAATAGGGAAATAAGAGTTGACTTTTGTGTCCATATGAGACAAAAAGTGCTTTTTCCCTTTTTATAAAATAAGAATAATGATTTATTTGTGCAACTTAGGATAAGAGAAAAAGTGGGGGCTTTTTTTATTTATTTAAAAGGGGAGGAAATATTCCTTTTAAATAAATAAAGACTTAGCATAAGATGGTTAGCCCATAGAAAATAATCGAATAAATGATAGAGCTAGGATTTGATCAAGAACAAGCAATTGATGATTTTAGCAAAAATGCTAGCAAGGGGCTAATAGTCTAGGTGACCATTTTTAGGTGTATACACCTATTACTAAAGAGTGGTCATCTCTTCTAGCAGAGAAAAATCAGATAATAAAGATTGGCACTACGGAGACACAAAGATTGATACACTTGGTGGAGTCATTAACATAAGAAAAAAAAGCAATTCATCAAGTTCTTCAGAGACTAACAAATTAACTTTTCCTGGTCATACTTAGACATGCATGGATTAGATCCTGAGTTACTACTTCACCATTTTCCACTAAAGTTGGGGGCAAAGTCATACAAATAGAAACTCTGCAAGATGCATCCCAATATTGTATTATTATTCAAAGAAGAACTAAAGAAATTACTGGATGTAGGTTTCATCAAACTTATAGACTATGTTGATTGGATCTCAAATGTGGTACCAATGGAAAAATAAAGTGTCACCATAAGAATCTTCACTAACTTCTGAGACTTGAATTTTGCATGTCAAAGGATGACTCTCCCTTACCAAATATTGCCATGATAGTAGATCTCACTTTTGGATATAAGATGCTATCACTAATGGAAGGAGTCTCTAGATACCACCAGATTAAAATTGCACCTGAAGATCAACACAAAATGGATTTCACTTGTGCCTAGGGAACCCATTGTTGGTGTGTCATGTCATTTGGCCTAAAGAATGTTGGAGCTACATATCAGAGGGAAATGATGACTATCTTTCATGACATTATGCACATCACCATGGAAGATTATGTTAATGACATATTTGCAAAGTCCCTAGAGAGAAATCTACACTTATCAATATTAGCCCCAACATTTGTTAGACTTGAAGAGTATAAAGTCCAACTAAACCCAAATAAATGTGTCTTTTGAGTCACATTAGGAAAATTGTTGGGATTTATTATCTCCCATAGAGGTATAGAGATCAACCCCTAAAAGGTCCAAGTTATAATTGCAATGCCTCCCCCAACAACTTTGAATAACTTGAGAAGATTATAGGGAAGGTCATAATTAGTGAGAATATTTATATCACAACTAGAAGACAAATGTCACCCATTCTAGTACCTATTGCATAAAGACATAAAATTTGAATGGACCAAGAATTCTCAAGAGGCCTTCCAAATACTATAAGACTACCTGTTATCAGCACCAGTCTTAGTAGCACCAATTCTAGATCATCCCTTACAATTGTATATATCAATAACAAAACACACATCGGGGGCATTACTGACACAAAATGACTCAGAAGGAAAAGAAAGGGACATATACTATATCAGTTAGACACTTGTGGCTTATGAACTAAATTACACTGCTATTGAAAGAGCATGTTTGGATGTAGTTTTTTCCTCAGAAAAACTTAGATATTATATGTTGAGCCATAAGACAATCCTCATTACCAAGATCGATCCATTGAAATATCTACTCAGCAAAGCAACACTAATAGGGGGCCTCACCAAATGGGTCATGATACTAAGTGAGTTTGACATAGACTATGTTGATAGAAAAGTAATTACAGAGATGCACCTCTACCGTCTACTCATCTGATGTTGATAGAATTCCCTGATGAAGGGATATTTTCTATAGAAGATCCAAAATAATAGAAGATATATTTTTATGTCTGTCATACACAAAAAGGATCAAGAGCCGGCATAGTCTTCATAACTCCTCAAGGAGATTTCATTCCTAGATCTTATAGGATAAGCTTTGATTGCACCAATAATGTAGCAAAATATGAAGCATTTCTCATTGGACTAAAAACAACTATCCAATGGGATATCCAACAACTACAGGTCTATGGGGATTCTCAACTATTTATCAATCAGGTCAATGATAACTACGGCACCAAAGATGATAAATTGATTCCTTACAAGGCTATGGTGGAATACCTCAAGGTGCACTTTGAGCACATAAAATTTGAGCAAATCCTTAGGATAAGAAACAAGACAACATATGCTATGGATATTTTAGGCTCTATGCTAGACATGTTGCATGAGGAGACACAATGTGAATTCAAGGTCAAGCAACTTATGGTCCCTACATTCAAGGTCCCAAATTTTGAGGTTGTGTGCAAAATTGTTGGTCCTAATTCTCCATGGTACCAAGACCTTTATGACTATCTCACTAGCCAAAATATCCCTCTATAACTATCTCATAACCAAAATAAGTCCTTAATAAGGAAAGCCTTCTGTTACACTATCATTGCCAATACACTCTACAAACAAAGTCTAGATGGTACACTCTTACAATGTCTCAACTTGAAAGAGTCACAATAAAAAAATATTAGAAGTACACGAGGGCATTTGCGGTGCCCAATCTAGTGGCTTGACCTTAGCAAAGAAACTTCTTAGAATTGGGTATTATTGGCCCACTATGGAAAAAGATGCCTTCTCATTTGTTCAAAAAATAAAAAAGTGTCAGATTCATGAGAACCTCATTCATGCACCAGCTCAAGAGTTTCAACCCCTTCCTTCATAGTGGCCTTTCTCGTAGTGGGGGTTTGACCTTGTTGGCAAGATCCACCCATTGACCTTCGACGGTCATAATTACATAATCATAGCCACTAAGTATTTTACAAAGTGGTTTGAAGAAATTCCAATTACCTATACTACTGAAAAACAAATTTCTAAGTTCCTCTTAAACTATATCATAAGCTGATATGGAATTCCACAAACCATTATCACCAATCATGGTTCCCCCTTCAAGAATAAACAAATGAAAGATATTTGTGCCAAATTCCACATCCATCATAGCTATTATTCACACTAGTTCCCCCAAGCTAATGACAAAGTTGACGCTATGAATAAAACAATCATAAAAATATTGAAAAAGATGGTTAGGATTGGCACCTCCTGTAATCACCTAAAATGGGCTAATAGAACCTGAGGCCCTATTTGCCCTAATTTAGAATAACCTCCCGATTGTGTTAATTTAATCCTTGATTATTAACATAGTTCAATAAATTTGATAAAATCAATAAAACTTCACAAATCAAGCATTAATCATCAATAATCGATCAAGAATTAAATTAATTATTTGTAGGCCTAATTAATTAAATAATTCTCATTAAATACATGGATAGAGTAATTAATTAAAACAAATTAATAAAAGGCTCAAAATAAATGTCACCTCTCAAGGGACAACAAAGACAAACTCAACCAATGAGAGAGGTATCACTTGGATCACTCACATGGATCAAGCCTAGATGCATCTCAACTGCTCTTCTTAGGATGCATCTCAACCATTTAATTTGATGGAGTTCTATAAAAGAAGAATTTTGAAACCTCAAAAGATATAGTTAATTACATTTACATCTACATGCTGCACATTTGATTTCTTAGCTAATTAAAGAACATCTCATTTTCTTAATATAATTGTAAAGGATTAATGGCTTTCTTTGATGATTCATGGTTTTTAGCTCATATAGATTATAATCTCTCATTCTAGCATTGTATTGTCACTATTTAAAGTCTAACGCTGAATGCAATTTAGGCTTTAAACATACTCTTGTTAGTTAGAGAGCAATAAGACATTTTTGTTAGTATGCTTAGATTCTTCATATAGTTGATTTTCTAACAAGCTAAGGTCTTATTGAAGTGTTATGTTGCAGGCTAACTAGTATCACAAAATACACACACATTTTTGGCACCCACCGTGAGGTTGAGCCCCATATTTTTGTAAATTTAGCAAACTTTTTGTTGTCGTTTAATCACCAGAAGATTGCATCTTGGAAATTGGATCGTATACGAGAAATTGGATCACACCCAAGGTTTCCTGGACCACACTTAGTATTTCTTGGATCGCATCTGGAAGGTCCCACATTTGGTTGGCTTTGTATCACATTCGATAAATAGGATTGCATTTGGTGAAATATTGAATTGCATCTGGGGATTTTGACTACAAATTTGATTTTTTGACGACTAACGGGTGACTATTGTGATTTTATTTGATTATGACAACTTAATAGTGGTTTGCAGGTCGTACTGTCCAAGATATCAACAAGATAAAAGATTATTAATGCTTTTTTTGTAGGTGTATCATCTTAAAATGGAAGCACTTCCATCTTGGTAGGTTTAGCACTCTCATTTAGTGCACGTTCATGATAGATTTGCATTTAGGATGCATCTGCTCTTGATTCTTTGTTTCTAGGTGAGATTAGGGTTAGGATCTTGAGCATTCTCCTTGATTTCCTTCTTCATGGCTCAATTTTCTAGGTAGGACCTATGTACTGGTCCTCCTAGCCTTCATCACATTTCTTCTAGGCCTCTGTGCCCTTTTCCAACATTCTATTCTTTTTCCCATCATTCTAAGTCTCTGACTGACCCAGAAACTTCACTGAAACTCTAAGTTGACTAGCCTGAAACCTCAAGTCAGGGTCCAAGTCTACCTTGACCTTTGTCAGGTTTTGGTTCCCTCTTTCAAATTTGGATCATAGCAGGGCCCTAAATTAAAAATGGGCCTCTGGATCCAAATGCGGAAGGGTTTTTATTCAAAATTCATTTAATACATTTCCTCCTTAGTTGGCTATTGTGATTGGACCATAATTTGAGGTGAAATTTGAATTAGGGGCCCTTACATTGCCCTAGGAACCTTGCCTTGAAATCGCTATATAAGCAGTCTCTTTTGCCTTCATTTTAGATAAGTTATGAAGTGATGACATGATGATGAGATGATGATGCAAGATTGCAAGAGGATGATATAGGAGAACAAGATATGAAGATGCCTTGATGCAAGCAAGCATTTTGGGGACAAGTTATTGTGGACATTCATTTGGAGCAAGAAAGATTCCTTCTTCATTGATCTACCATTTTCAACATTCAAGCATTCTAAAGATACAATCATGGGGTAGCAACTATAGATTGTGAGTTTGGTAGGAGTACTTTAGCCTTGGGGGCTTGAGCAGATTTGGATACCCTTTTCAGAAAAATTTTAGGATCTACGAACAAAATTTCCGTTGGAGCAATGCAGGTCAAGGTTGACATAAAGGGGCATAATTGTGCCCCCGTAATCGGGTCAAGGTTGACCTAGTTCAAAAAAGAAAAATATTTCTAGGTTTTATTCTTCTCTATGTTTTTGTTCTAGATCTGGTTGAAGAATTTCCACAAACATGATACAGGCACCAGAAAATAGGTATTTCTAGATCTACTATGTTATGAGGTATGTATTTCATTTTATCTGATTTCATTATTCTTTGAAAGCATTTCCAGATTTATATTCCTTATCATTAGAATTTCATGTATGTGTTAAATATTTTTTTTAGGGTCTCTTTTATGTTTAGGTCTAGGTCTCAGAGGTGGTGTCACTGTATGGGCATGTGGAGGTCATCGTGATCTCAGTGGTGATGCATGAACAACATGCACATCTGCACCGGTACTATCAGCTGGGGGCATCCTATCTTCTCTTTCCTCTATTCTCTCCTCCTCCATGGGATCCTATCTTCTCTTTCCTCTGTTCTCTCTCTCTCTCTCTATAATCCTCCTCCTCCTCTGGTATGCTACTATCTCAATGTGTCCTCTCTAAAAGGCCTAGATCACTTGTGGGATAATCATTAGGGAAGATGGGGTGGGTTCCCTTCAGACTCCAATATCTGATGTAGTCCATGTTAACACCTAAATAGGCCGCATCAGGGGCTACCTCTGTATCCTCTCTCTCATCTGTATCGTTGTCTATAATGTCTGCTACTGATGGCCAATGTATAGCTTCGGGTCTCCGATAGTATCTCGTCAGATGTGTGTACTGAGGTACTTCTCTAGGGACCCCCTATATAAGACCAAACTATCTCATCACTCTGTCATAATAGTATGACATTACTATGTGACTAGGATGACCCTCTAGTAGCTTGTGTTGTTGTGAGTGTCTCATTTGATGTCGTGTATCTGGCCACTCTATCATGTGACACTATGGTCTTAATATCACATCTATGCCCAGTACACAGTCTAGACATACCCTCCAATAGAGGATATCTCTGTGCTACCAGACATCTCCCAATGGATAAGAAAAGGCTCTTGGTGTGCCTGCATCTACCATCACAGGAACACCTTGTGGTTGTGTACATGTAAAATGCTCAAACAACCAAATCTATAATAGTGTGCAAACCATGAGACTCTCTCGTTGATATCTCACCAACTGACATAACTCATGGTATAAATGGGCTAGCATGTTGCAGCCCCACATGAAGATGGTCCTATCACTATCCATCCTATGTATGAGATGGGTAAAAGGTGCTAAAAATATTGTACACTTTGTGTTGGGTACTACAACCAAAGAAAGTATACACAACATAACCATCCATACCAAGGGTGTCAGACCTACCAGTATGGCTAATAGGGTGATATAGTTTGCTCGGGTTCGCATCTATGGAACTTGTCCTAGGCAATACTCTGCATCTGCATGAATATCCTTAGGACCCCATTGTACTCTCAATCTGATAGGCTCACCTCAAACTAGAAGTCATAGGATCCTATACACATCCTCTAGTGTCACTATGATCTCTCTTAAGGGAAGATAAAAGGAACATGTGTCCTCATCCCACCTCTCTATAAGAGATGATATCATGGCTCAGTGGAATCTCATCTGTGGTAGGACTATTACCTAGTATAGTCCTACATCTCTCAATAGTTTTATCTCATCCTCGTTCAACTCAAATAGTTTCTCTCTAATGATCAGTAGTGCCCCTCTAAAGGTGTGCTCTCAAAGATGAAGAAGGTCCTGTAAGCACAAACCAACATCATATTAGAACTATAGAACCACAAAACTGTATATCCAACTTGACTAGGTCAAGGTTGACCTCTATTAGGTTGAGGTAAACCTTCTTGGGTCAAGGTTAACCTTCTTGGGTCGAGGTTGACCTCACTCCAGGAAAGGTGTAGACCTTCCCAGTTTATGTCGACCTTAAAGGGTCAAGGTCAACATAACTGGGTTAGGTTTGACCTTTAAGGGTTAGGGTCAACCTTGCCTATAAAAATAGTAATTTGAGATTACAGATATCAACAACAACAAACTTACCTCGGGAAGCGGTTGTCCTGTGGCCAGGCACTGTCTCAGGAGATCCATTTGTGTCGCTTGAAGTTCCTCTCTGCTTGGCATCCTATTTTCTCTCCTAAACTCTGCAAATGGTAAGAATGAGTAGATATGTGCTCTCTTCCCTTATTTATAGATCAAAATTATGGTTTTTATTAGGGTTTTTGGTAGGGTTTATTTATGTTAAATTTGAATTTCCCTTCATATGCTTTTAGATAGATATTCATTCTTTTCATCATAACTTGAGTTCTATAGCTCTATTTTCAATGTCATCTTCAGCATTGGAATTATGATTCAGATACCTAACTCCTTGAATTAGTTTAGGAAGGGTGGGAATCCTTCTAACTAGTTTAGGAAAAGACCTTTTTCAACAAATTGCATATCCAATGTATAGGGCTATCCTTATCACCCTTCCAAAGTACAAAGCCAAAATAGGGGGGGCATAAGGGGCTCTATGAACTTCTCAATTTTATTTTAGTAAGTCTTAGGTGATTTATGGATTTTCATTAACCTTGTGTGTTGTAGGTTGCAGGTACTAACAATTTTTTATAGGATCTCTACATTGAGGACTTGGTTATATCCTTTTTAGTTATTATGATGTTTTCTTACTTTAGCTTGCATATTCACGTAGTGTCATATCTAAGCTAAAGTGGGGGATAAATGTATCATCTTAAAATGGAAGCACTTCCATCTTGGTTGGTTTAGCACCCTCATTTAGTGCATTTTCATGATAGATTTGCATTTAGGATGCATCTACACTTGATTCTTCATTTCTAGGTGAAATTAGGGTTAGGATCTTGAGGATTCTCCTTGATTTCCTTCTTCATGGCTCAATTTTCTAGGTAGGACCTATGTACTGGCCCTCCTAGCCTTCATCACATTTCTTCTAGGCCTTTGTGCCCTTTTCCAGCATTCTGTTCTATTTTCCCATCATTCTAAGTCTCTGGCCAACCCATAAACTTCACTGAAACTCTAAGTTGACTGGCCTAAAACCTCAGGTCAGGGTCCAGGTCAACCTTGAACTTTGTCAGGTTTTGGTTCCTGCTTTCAAATTTGGATCATAGCAAGGCCCTAAATTAAAAATGGGTCTCTAGATCCAATTGCGGAAGGGTTTTTATTCAAAATTCATTTAATACATTTCTTCCTTAGTTGGCTATTTTGATTGGACCATAATTCGAGGTGAAATTTGAATTAGGGGCCCTTACATTACCCTAGGAACCTTGGCTTGAAATATCTATATAAGCACTCTCTTTTGCCTTCATTTCGGATAAGTTATGAGGAGATGACATAATGATGAGATGATGATGCAAGATTGCAAGAGGATGATATAGGAGAATAAGATATGATGATGCCTTGATGCAAGCAAGCATTTTGTGGACAAGTTATTGTGGACATTCATTTGGAGCAAGAAAGATTCCTTCTTCCTTGATCTACCATTTTCAACATTCAAGCATTCTAAAGATACAATCATTGGGTAGCAACTACGGATTGTGAGTTTAGTAGGAGTACTTTAGCCTTGGGGGCTTGAGTAGATTTGGATACCCTTTTCGGCAAACTTTCAAGATCTGTGAACAAAATTTTTGTCAGAGTAGTGCAAGTCAAGGTCGACATAAAGGGGCACAATTGCACCCTCGTATTTGGGTCAAGGTCAACCTGGTTCAAAAAAGAAAAAGATTTGATTTCGGGGTTTCCTCCATCTCTGTATTTTTGTTCCAGATTTAGTTGCAGAATTTCCAGAAACATGATACAGGGACCAGAAAATAGGTATTTCTAGATCTGCTATGGTATGAGGTATGTATTTCATTTTATCTGATTTCATTATTCTTTGCAAGCACTTCCAGATTTATATTCCTTATCATTATAATTTTATGTGTGTTAAATATCAGTTTTAGGGTCTCTTTTATGTGCAAACCCCCATTGTCCTAAACCCTATCCATTTTTTACACTAAACAGTAGGTTGCCTTAAAGAAAAATCAACCAAATTCATGCTTGTAATTTTTAGGAATCTAAATACAATTTGAAATCAAGTTGCAATCTAATCAAAGGATTATGCTCTTTTCCCTTTGGGAAAACTAGAAACTCAAAAGTTAGATTGAAATTTGGAGTCAAATTAGGGTTAATTAGATTTAATTGCATGATGTATTTGATAGGAAAAAATGGCATGGGTAGGAAATTATGCTCTTCTCCTTAATGGAGAATCAGAAATCCAGACCCCTAAGATGCCAATCCTTTTTACTTTATTGCAATCCTAATTAGAGGGCATGTCGGTTGAGGTAAAAAGATCTTGAGAACAACCCAAGTGAGGACAGGTAGAAGCCAACCCTTCCTCCTCACTATAATAAAGATGCTTCCTTGAGATGAAAATCTCATAAGACATAGTTGATCTTGTCCTTGGAATCTCGATTTGATCATTCCCATGGACATGACTGGATTTTGGGTAGAGCGGAGCCGCTTAAATCCCACTTGCGAGACTACACAAATTTGAGTACTCATAGGGCTATAGGCCTAAATCTCGCTTGCAGAACTATGGGAGGCAATTATGAATGGATGCCTTTAATAAGAACTATAAGTTAGAAACCACCCAAACTACCTCTGAAAGGTTGGTAATGCTTGTGCAAGGAAAATAGTAATTGCCCCAACAGGTTCATCATATCGAGCCCTCATTAATGTTACTACTAAGCTAATATGGCCTCTAACATCCATTGCGTGTTGTTGGATTATCATATTTTGAGGAGTCTTTTAGTGTGTTCCTAAGTCAATGAACAAGCATTTCCAATATCTACAAAGTTTAGGGAAAAATAGGTGTGTTTGTGGGTCTTAAAAACAAAGTTTTTTGATGTGTTTGAAATACAATCCAAGATAAAACCCCAAATGAACAAACTACAAACACTTTTAGACAATTAAAACTCCTTGGAATCAGACATCCGAGACATTTTTTGCAAAACTTATAGAATTTTCCTCAGAATGACCATCAGAACATTGAAGCTGGTTTCCTGTGTTACTCCCTATATTCCAGATCGCATATGGTAAATTCAGGATCACATCCTGTATATCCTAGGTCGCATATAGATTAGGGATCACATAGAGTATTTCCTGAGTTGCATCTGGGGCCATTACCTGGAGGTCACATGTAGAGTGTCACATCTCAGACCGAGAGTATTTCTACACATGTTATAAACTTGATTTTTGGATTTTTGAGTACCCTTTTGAGCCTTTTGTCAAATTTTGTCATCAGAACTAGTAAACTTGCAAGCTTGAGTAAATTCTTGAGTGTACCTTACCTCCTTATTTGGTCTATATCCCACATCCATCAAGTCATGTAGTCCCCCATCACATCATATTCAATCAAGTTCCCAGCTCATAAACAAGACATTCTAACCCTTAGACATTGGATTTTTCAAACATCACAAGTCCATTTATAGTTGGTTCCCAACTCACTAACAGAGCACTCTAACCCTTTTGACGTTGGATCCTAAAACATTTCAAACCCACAATTGCAACCTTGGACTAATACACTTGGATACATTTTCAGACCCACTTACACATATAAGGACATTCAAAAATTTCTTAGTCAAGTTTTCATGGTTAATACAAGACACAAGTCTTATAAATTGGAAAGAAATCCATTCTCAAATGAAGTTCCGTTATTGACATTTGAACAAGGGGAAACCTCACAGATTAATCCCTTATTTGGAACTACTCCTAGCACTACCCATACAACGACTCCTAACACTACCAACATATCAAACTGAAATGAGTTCCATTGGGAAGAATGACATAATGAACAAAATGACCAGGTTGAACAAAATAATCAAGAGGAAGAACAAAATCAGGAAGCACACTATGATTCTGATAGGGATGAAGACCCTACTAAACAAGAATACCAAAGGTCTTTGAAAAGAAAAAGATTCCAAAAAATCCTTGGAAGAACGTTAGATTAATGGTCCCAATCGGTGTTGAGAGGGGAGGGGTGAATCAACACCTATTAAACTTTAAAAAATATGATATAATATACTAATTGTAAGCAGAATAGATTCTAGCAAAAAAATAGCATCAAGAAATCAACAATAAGCAACACCGGATTTATCATGTGGAAACCCAAATTGGGAGAAAACCATGGTGTGAGAAGACCTCAAAAATTTTGCAATCTTCTACAGTGTGCCCTGTAAGGAGCCTTCCTTGTTAAAAGATTACAAATGCACTATTAGATGCAACCCGATTAAGGGATTTGATACAATAAGGCCTGTTAGAGCCTGCCTAGTTAAAGGACTTAAAACACCTAAACAGATGTCACTCGATTAAGGGATTTAATACAAGGGACTTGTTAAAGTCCACCCAAAATACTGGGATTTTACTATTGCAATTATCAGAGAGCAATATAGGGTTTGATCTTTTAATGATGGCTTTGCTGAGCCTGATAAGATCAATGTTATACTTAACTAAAAATCATCACCGGTCACTGCAGGTATGCTCTCCTTCACTATTGTGCTTCTCTTCACACTCTACTTCCTTCTCCTCTCTTCACCTTAACTTCTTTAGTGTACAGGTTCAGTCTTTACTTTGGCAGAATGAGGGAAAAATATAATCTTTTCAGATAGAGGAATATATAGACTTCTTGCCCTATTTCCTTTTTACATGCATGGCTTGTTTGAAGATCACCTTTGGATCCATCACCCAGTGGAGTCTCATTTCACTTGAGATAACATCTGATGCATGTCATACTTTATTTGCTTTATGAAAGAAAAGATAGATGCGTGTCAAAAGCTTTCCTTCACAAGAGATATCTTCACATTTTAATGCCTCAAACTCCGGCAATAAATCCTTCAATCGTGCCTTATACCGGTCATCTTGATAACTCAAACTCTCCCAGATTTTGTGCAACAAATCTTGGTCAATGAGTCAAACAACTGTTTGTCGACTATGACTTTCCCCGGTTCATCAGTCGTGAGGAAATCTTCACTTGATTGGTTAAGATCCTTAGGTTCTGCATAGGTAAGAACTTTAACCTGTCACCATCCCTTTTCACTAGTTTTACCAGTTGCATCCTCTACTCGGTTCTTATTACCGGTTACTGATTGTATCCTTCCTTGGTGACCGGTTTATCTAATGATTAGTTAGAGCATTATTAGTAACAAATATAGTCTCTTCTTATTTGCATAGTGTCACCAGTTTCTAACCCAGTCTCTCATCGCACTTACTGTAGTCAGTTGTGTCTATCCTTGCTTCATAGATCAAACACTGGTATCCTTAGTCATAAATGATAACACCTTTTTGCCAATCAATGATAATACCTCTTTTGTCATGTACCGGTTGCAATCTTACTGGTTATTCAACTAATGCAATCTAGATGAGAACAAATAAAAATACTTTTTAGAACTTGTGTCACAAGGAATAAAATTACCTAAGGACTATGATGTAAACTAGCTCAAACAAAAAAAGAACTTAGTCCTATATCTATTTTAACACAATAGTTACTTGCCATGCAAGCAGAAATAGAAGACTTAAAGAAAGAGAAGGACAAATTGATAAAATAATATTTGTTGGAACACATTTATCCTTTTACCTTTGATAAGTGCCTAAAAATGACACCATTTCCTCAATATGTTAAAATTCCCAAATATGACAAGTACACTGGCAATTCAGACCCTCAAGACCATGTGAGGGAATTTTGCACATTAAGTATGGAATTCATGCATGAACAAACCTATCTAATGAGGTTATTTCCATGAAGTTTGGGTGGACAAGAAATGGACTGGTTCTCAAAGCTACCCATAGGTATCAAAACATTCAAGGAACTAGTGGAAAAATTCATCCAACAATACTCATACAACATCCAACACATGGTGACCATGTTGGATTTATGAAATACAAAATAGAAAAGTGGAGAACCATTCTTGACATTCCTATAACGATGGAGGAATATATTCGCAAGATACTCCCAAAAAATACCTGAAAGTGAGAAGATGGACATCTTTATCAACAACTTGGTACCCGAAATGAATTTTCCTATACAACTACAAGGTCCACCAAGCTTTGATAAAATGATAGATAGTGCTATTAAGATTGAAGAAGTCTTAATTAAAAAAGGAAAGATCATTATCTATAAAGAGAACAAAGACAAGTATTATCCCAATATAGATAAGTATAAATATGGAAATTAAAACAAGAATGTGGTTAACAATGGAGTTGTGGATACTCCTAATAGGAAACCAAAATTAGAAGTGTTCATTCTTTCTTCAAGTCTCCAAGCTAGCAAGAGCTTGAAAACAACAGTGACACCAATGATTAATAAAACTTTTAATAAAACTAATACTCAAAATGACACTTGGTTATCGAGACCTAAGAGAACATTTGCACCTTTGGGAGACACACTAGAAGTGGTCTTGAAGTCACTTTTGGATAACAAAATTATCACAATCCCTACTTATAAACCATGGGAACCAGAAGTAAAACCAAAGTGGTGGAATGATAATGACTACTATGATTTTCATTGCAATAAAGGATATAAAACTAATAACAGCATGAAATTGAGACATGTCATTCAGGATTTAATTGAAGAAGGAAAGGTTAAAGTGGATGGTCATCACACCAATAATGATAAAAAAGAATTCCAAACTCCACTACCTAATTATGAAAAAGGTGAATGCTCTAAAGATAACAAAATCAATTACACCTATACTGATAATGACAAAGTGATTCATATGATGGAACCTTGCAAATAGTCCATCAATGGGATTACTCTTAAAGGAGTACAAGATAAAACTGAATCCTCTAATGTTGTGATGAGGAATCAAGCTAAGCTCAATCTCAAAGGGGCTTCAACATCAAACCCACCAGTTACAACAACAGTTCCTAAACAATTGACATTACCTTCAAAGTTCAATCTAGTAGACCAATTGGAACATACACTGGCCCAAATTTATATTTTGGAGCTATTAAAAATCTCTCTGATCCATCGAGAGATCCTTGATCAAGCCTTGCTTAATACCAATGTACCTAAAGACCTTGATGTGGATAGATTCCAAACTATTGGTGGTCACTTAAATTCCCCACATTACTTGTCTTTCTTTGAGGAAGATGATAAGTCATTAAACCAACCACATAATCAACCTTTGCATCTAGAAGTTCTAATTCATAAACACTATGTCAAACATGTCTTGATAGATGGAGGCGTTGGTTTGAACATATGTACATAAAATCTGGTGAAACAATTGGGATTTTCTGAAGACACAATTGATCCAAGAAGAAAGATAACCATCAAATCTTATGATGAAGAAGAAATATCCTCTAAAGGATTGGTTGTCTTACCTATTAGAGTGGGACTAGTTGAAATAGATGCGATATGCCAAGTTCTTGACTTGCCACTTGCTTACAACATTCTTCTTGGAAGGCCATGGATTCATTCAATGCAAGTTGTACCTTCTACCTACTACCAATGTATATAATTTACTCACAATGGAGTAGAGGTAACTATTCCAATAGACACAACATATCCTTGTAACAGTCTCAAGAAAGTGAATAGCATGATCCTACATAACAAGGAAAGTTATAACAAAGTAGAAACCTCCAAAGAAATGGTCCTGTGAAGCTTTGCAAAGAATGTTAACATTCAGGAAATAGGAATGGATGAATACAAGATAGATTCTTGAATGTCCCTAACATATCTCACAATATCTCATCGATCTCAAGGATGACCTTCATCCACATTTACACCTTCCAAATGTGATACCCTGACAATCCATGAAGGAACATGGATGATAAAATCAAAAGTATCTCTTGAGGAAGAAAATGAAGAAAAAGTTGTTTTACAATGGCTATACAAAGGAGAAGAACTAGATGGAAATATAAAAAATGTGGAGATAACCACTGAAAAATATGGAAAAGTATACGATATCATGAAAAAAAATAGGTTACAAAGTCAAAGGACCATTAGGCCAAAACAAATAGGGACTCGTGGAACCAATACATATGGATTTTAGAAACCCTAGGGAGAAAATTGGAGTAGGCTTGAAGGAAATAACATCTCATCCTATAAAATAATATGGTCTAGTGTTTGATAGATCAAGAGACTTGGTTAATGAAGAATAAGTATAAGGACAACCTATTTCTTATGAAAGGTTACTACTCTTCCAAGGAGATCCACTGTCAGAACTTAGCACTAATCTTGGACTTGAACAAGAATCAGAGGAAGAGAAAGAAGAAGAACCTGAAGGAGAACTACAAAAAATACTTTCTAGCAGGGGACAGTCAGTTACTATCACTCATATTCTTGACATGCCTCACTTTGATGAAGAAGAAAACATGAGATCTTCACAAAACACCTTTGCATGAGAGAGATAATCAAGAAGAAGAGAACAATGCTGATGAGGAAGATGAAGTACCAATGACTATTGCCCACTTCTTGGGGTTCTTAGATGATAGTCAAGTGGACACACATGAATATGAATGGGATATAATCTCTAATGTCACGATGGACATATAAGTATATGTGGTACATAAATATGCTCCCAGAGTTTAAATTGAAGAAGGAGAGAGTTCTAATGCTAGGTCGCTAGAGTTAGATTTACATAACATTAACATGAACTCTGATAATCATGATAATGAATTTAATAATCTTAACATCTCTTTAGAAGAAAATTTGATAGAAATCATCTTACAAGTTAATGACATTGATAATAACACAGTGTTGTCTCTTGAACCCAATGAATTTTTGTTCCTAATACATCCCAAGCTGATAGATTGGAATGAGCCTATATCCACAAGCCTGTTATCTTTTGACAATGACTATACTCTAACCTGTTATCTAAACACTTGTGAACCTTTTACCTCTTCCACAAGTGCAAGGAGCGTAAGCATAACTGAGGGGGATATCAAGTTTCTCAGTCTAAAAAGGAAAAAAGAAAAAGAAATCTGATGGTGAAAACCATGTTGTGGCAGTATCAGATTTGAAAAGAGTAAAAGAAAAAGATGTATCCAATGGTGAAAACCTCTTAGAGGTGCCAAAGGATATATCCATGATATGATGCATAGAAACATAGAGGATTATAAAGCCCTAGTGAATGGATTGAAGCTCGCAATAGAATGGAAGATCATTGAGTTAGACATCTATGGAGACTCACAACTTATTATTAATCAGTTCAGTGATGACTACCAGACAAAGGATGAAAAGCTAATGCCTTATAAAAGAATAGTGAATGACTTAAAGAAATATTTTGTCTTTATCACATTTGAATAGATTCCAAGGTCAAAAAATAGAGTAGCAAATGCGATGGATACTTTAACATCCATGTTATAACTAGAAGAAAGTCAATTTCACTATGACTTCTTGGTGGAAGAACTTCCCTTTCTAGCCTATGACTCACTTGAATCCCAAATTATTTGTGCCATTGAAACCCAAGTTTTATCCAAATATGCTCATATCTATTCCTATCTAAAAGACCAAATCTTCCCTAAAAACTATTCAAGAAATGAAAAAAGATGTCTCATAAGAGAAACATTGCATTATATAATCATTCCTAATGACTTGTATAGATGTGCTCTAGATGGTACACTACTTATATGTTTAGAAAATGAAGAGTCAAGTCATGCATTAAAGGAAGTTCATGAAGGTGTGTGTGGGTCTCACTTGAATGGTGTTTCATTAGCCAAGAAACTCTTGAGAGTGGGATTCTACTGGCCTACAATGGAGAAAGATCCAATTCAATATTCTAAAACATGCAAGAAATTCCAAGTCCATGACAACCTGATACATGCTCCAGCTAGGGAGTTAATTCCTTTCATAACACATTGGCCATTTCAACAATGGGAATTTGATTTAGTCGAACAGATTAATTACCCAAACTCATCCAATGGATATAAATATATCATTACAACAACTGAGTATTTTACAAAATGGGTGGAAGTTATGCCACTAGCCAATGCTACAAGAAAGAAAATTTCCATGTTCATCTTGAACTACATCATCTATAGGTATGAGATTCCCTCATCAATTGTGAGTGACAATGGAGGTCAATTTGAAAACAAAGACATGGATGACCTGTGTCTTCAATTCAAAATCACTTAGTACTTTTCCTCAATCTATTACCCTCAAGGTAATGGACAGGCTAAATCATCAAATAAAACAATCTTGAAAATCTTGTATATAACAGTGAACAAATCAGGAAGAGACTGGAATTTGCAGATAAATCTAGCATTGTGGGTGTATCGCACCAGTAGAACACCAACTGGCACAACTCCTTTTTCCCTAGTATATGGGTCAGAAGAGATACTACTAGTTGAAGTAGAGATTCCATCACTGAGGGTAGCATTGAAAAATCTAGTTACTGATGAGGACTACAAAATCTCTAGACTACAAGAACTAGAATTTCTAGATGAGTGCAGACAAAAGGTGTTTGATCATCTCAAAGTCTATCAAAAGAGGATGTCAAGAGGATACAACAAGAAAGTAAAGCCACAAACATTTTAGGTAGGAGATCTAGTCCTAAGAGAAAATTCAAAGAATTAACAACATCAAGAGCAAAAGGGAAAGTTTGAACCCAACTAGTTGGGTCCCTTTGTTATCACAACTTCATTTGGATTGAGAGCCTATCAATTGAATACACCTAAGGTAGATGTCCTATTAGATCCAATCAACACTCTCCACCTAAAAAGGTTCTATGTCTAACATTCTTGAGATAGCACCTGTACAACAAATATTGATCTTGGAAAAAATAAAAAACAATGGAAAAAGTCTTGAAAAAAATGACCATCTCAATGAAAACTGGTAAACAGGCGCCTTGGCGACTCCAAAAAAAAAGAAAAAGAAAAAGTATAAAAAATTGAAAAAGAGAAAAAGTGTCTTGGTGAAAACCTAGTAAACAGGCGCCATGATAGAAAAAATAGAAAATTTTGGCCAAGTGGTGAAAACCTGTTAAACAGGTGCTACTTGTAATCAATGCTCTATCTATCAAGACAACGCTTGGACACTTGGTCAATGTAAATTTTAGCTTGTATATATCTTTCAGTCACTGTCATGACAAACCAAATCCTAAGATATACTATCAGAAAACCATATCTTCCTAAGGATCGAATCTGTCCATATCAAAGTCCAAGGGTAAACCATTTTCCTAGGGGGCAATGATCAAATTCATACATGTCTCAAAGTTTCCTAGTCACTATTAGGACATTCTCCTAGGGTGTCTCTTATCCCTAGTCCGCAATTGACATTAAACTATTAAAACAAAGGTATTTCTTCATGCCACTAACAATAATATTTCTTAATACTTGGACCTAAAAAGTGTTCCTAAACACTAAATCATGAAGATAAGGGTGGTTCTAAACACTAAATAGCTGAGACATTTATTGATGAAATAAATTTCTATGATTGATAATGTTTTCTACGTGTGTTTGAAAATTAAACAAATGTGCTTCTAAACACTACAATAACAACTGCATATTCTTAAAGCAAATAGACTAGTCTTGATGAGCTTATGGATTAGAGAAAATAAATGACTTATTATCAATTTTAGATTTTTATGGTCCTTGAGTGACCTAACAATGTCTAAAAATGACTAGAGAAATAAGGACTTGGGGCATAACATTTTCTGTCTTCTACTGGTGGTAATAAATCTGATGATCTAAGGTGATTATATGGAATGGGTGTCTATGATAAGTGCCTCCATCATGATTGGAACACCACGTATACCTCAAACTATTTCCTATGAAAGCTTTAGTGAGGTTGGATTTGTTTCCTTGCTTGTTTTAAACTAAAATGAAACAACTTCCTAGTAAGGTGGATAATCAAATTGAGAAAATACCCAAGGGTATGAATATAAAATAAAAGGTCATTGTGGGTACACATTTTGCACAAGAATATAAAAGGTTTATATTAACATGAAGTAACTGACAGAACATTATAGCCTATATTCTTTAATGTTTAGGTTAACTTTTGACATGACAAATGAAAGGGAAGTATTCATATTTTCATGATTGCAAAATCTATTAGTGAAAATTGTGCTAACTTATGAGGTGCCAACAATGACTGCCCTATGATGATAATAGACTCACTTTTAACAAATAGTGATTGTCCTAGGTGTCTTAGTCTAGGTGCATTTTATTGTTAATTGCATTTAGATTCATTTTAAGTTGCATTTTCATATTAATTTGCTTTAGATTCATTTTAGATGCATTTCATGTTTTAATTGCATTGAAGTTCATTTTAAATTACATTTTTTTAAATATAGTTGCATTCATTTTAAGTTGCATCAGTATGACTGTGTAAATATAATTAATTAACATCAATATGAAGGAAAATCCTACAAACAAAAACATTTTACAAGTTTTACCAAGTACCATGCACCTGCATAACCATGTGAGTACCATAAATACACCTGCATAATGCATCCATAATCATTCATACATAAATAATTAAAGAAAGAGATGTCCATACATCACATCACATTACATATCATACATAAAGGGAAAAAAGAATACCATCATCATAAGGTAACACATTTTTCTGCATTCATACATCCATGAATCATGAAAATACAAAGACATGCATATATCAATGACATGATACAATGACGTCAATATATCATCTATCTAATCTAATCACATGACCAAGTATCCATATGACAATGATGAGATCAATATATAAAGCAAGTAAACATATTAAAGATCATGACACATGTGCAAAGATCAGATAGCATCATATAGAAACATAATCAAATGGAATCAACATAATATCAGTGAATCAACAGAGTGTCAAAATATCAAAGTATCAAGGTATCAATACATGAGTCCAAAATATGTTACAAAGTACATCGATAAAAAATGGTACAAGATACATCACAGTGTATATCAATGGGATACAAATGTCAGTATGATACAAAATATGAGTATACAAAATTATCAAATCTGGCTCCCGTCCTCATCCTCTCGAGGAGGGTCAGGAGGAGGAGAATCTTCCTTGCCTGGAATAGGACGTGGCATGACACCCTTAGGTTGTTGAGAAATAGTAGAATACATAGGGGATCTCTGTGTAGAAGGTACAGATGAACAATATAAAGAAAAATAATATGCATCCCTCTATCCCTAGTGGGTGGCCATATGAAAAAATCTATCCCTCGTTGCCATCAACATCGCCAGTTGTTGATCCCTATCAACCCTAACATCGGCTAGTTGTGTGCCAACCTCTACTAAATGAGCTCACAAGGTAGAAACCTCAAGGCATAAGGCTTCTCGATCTTGCTCACACTGAGATAAGGGATCACTATCAACCCCACTTGTAAGAGGACCACTAGGAGGCTGTTGTCCATCTCTTTTGCCACTGCTATCACCAGGTGCTTTGGGCTACTACTGTCCCTGCTGCTGATGCTGATCTCGATGCAATAAAAGACCTGTATCCTGATGAGGAGGAAAAAATCTAAGCCTCCTCTTTTGACTCTACTAGTCATCACCACCACCAGGTGCTCATCACCTCTCACCTCTGCCACCACCTCCTCCACCTCTGCCACCATCTCCTCCATCTCCACCACCACCCCCTCCATCTCCACCACCACCCCCTCCATCTCCTCCCCTATCAACATCACCATATCTAGCTCTACCTCTCCCTCTACCCCTATCTCTACCCCTCCTAGCATGGCCTCAACCATCACCTTCATCTGTAGGATCATAGTCTAAAGCATCCTCAATGTGAGGAGCAATCTCATCAGGAGAATTAAACTAAGGAAAGGGATGCTGAGAGTCATGAGCATGGAACCCATCAATAATACCCCCATCAAAGACCTCAAGTAAATAATCCCAAGCAACTAGTACCATTTGTGATATGTCATGGAGGGTAGTCTCATATATCAGTCATGATCCCCTTTGTGCCTCCTCATCACGAATCTGGGCATAGATAAATGAGTCATGTGGCATCACCTAGATGTGACCATACTACCTCATAACATGAGTAACAATGAACCTCTCCATAATATATCAAGTTTGACCAATTATATACCAAGACTGAAAGAAATAGGGCATCTGTTGTGCATCAGATCTCCACTCCTCATAATCTAAATATAGTCTCCATACTACATTGGTGACATCATCCAGGACACAATGCCAATAATCCATCTTTCCTAGGTGGGGCTGCTAAATCATACCTAAATACATAAAGATATACGAGAGCTTAAGGTCGCTCTATCTCTCTACAATGGGTCATGTAACTAGGATGTTCTCCCAGGCCTAGATCTACAAAACTAGGATGCCAACTGTCATCATCTAAGAATATTTTTAGACAATCTCATGAAGCTCTCAATACATATGGGCTAATATGTATCTCCCCCAAGAAAAATGACAAGGTGCACATATCATATCCTCAATCACACACGACCAGCCACACATGAAGCCATGCTGACCATGATTAGGCATCATAAGGTTGCTAATCAGACCTGCAAGATAAACTGGTAGCCTCTCATATTGTGCTACCATGTGATCCTAGGAGAGGTGCCGTCGAGCGATATAGTCATCATGAAATAATCAGCGAGCATCTTCCATCGCTATTGTAGCTCTAGCCTTGTACTCTACATGTGCTCCCATCACTAGAACACATAGGATCCTCCAGACATCCTCTGACATCACTGTCATCTCACTGGTAGGAAGGTGGAAGGTGTTGTTCTTTGAATGCCATCTCTCAGCTAGAGCAGTCAATAACCCTTGATTTACCTGAATGTTGGGAAAATCACCAAGACTCCATAGACCACATCGAGCAACAACTCACTACTTAGCGATAGTAAGGTGCTCATGCAACTCCAAGACCTGGGTCAATCTAGGAGAATGAAATGAAACTACACTAAAATGTGACTGCACACAGAAAAGGGGCACTATATCAGCATTAGATGTGAACAATTGAAGTAAAATTACCTAAATAGACCAAGCAAACAGGCTAAGTTGACTAAAATTGCAAAGAAAACCAAATGCAATCTTGGATCTCAGATGTAATTTGGGATAGACGAGATGCGACACCCTAACCAAGTACAATAATTTGCATACAATATGTGACCCATAATCAACAAGATGTGATTTGGAATCTAGATGCAACCCTGTTTTAACCAGATGTGATAATTTGGTGAACTAACTTCAAAAGTTGACCTAAAATACCATATACAACCCAACAGGGCGCGACCCGAGAAATTTAGGATGCAATCCAAAATTTGGACAAAAATCAGATGCGACATAGGATTGACAGTATATGATCCTCTTTGTGGAATGCGATCCTAGACTAAAATTGCAATAAAAAGCATTAAATACACTAAAAATTTAAATTGAAAACTTGAATGGAGGCATTATTGACTACTCACTGGTGTCGCATAGTGGGTCAGCTGGGCGTGACGTTGTGTAAGCTCAAATCAATGACGCTTAATAGGAACCACCATTTCACCAACCAGAGCTCTGAATTTACTGAAGGTGAAAAGTGAAAATGACCCTTTTGGCCCTATTTAAGCCTCTCAAGGACCCTGATGACCCAGGGCACTTTCCTGACAGGATGTCACATAAACTTCATATCGGTACTGAAATTGAAATGGGAGATTTATATCACTTAAATACAATAAAAATGAAGTTATGGAGAAAGGTAAACCTTCAAAAGGAAAAGTTAACCATGGTCAAATTATAGTTGAACAAGGGAAGAATAAGTAGACATGATAGAACGAATAGGGAAAATACATTCAGTGATGATTATCATTCTGATGCACAGTCAACAAAAGTCAAAATTCAGTCGAACACAAGCTGTGAATACTACACATAGTGTAAATAATGCATAAATGGCTTATTAGAAGCTATACAAAATGAATTTCTCACTCATGTATCAAGTTTGTACCTTAGGATATTGGTCAAACATCAATCAAACTTGGTCAACCCTCATGTGTTGTCAGTCAAACTCAGTCAAATAATGTTTATTTGACACTAAAACCAATTTTAATTGAATTTTGACATATTCTAAACAATTTTTACTTGATCCAGATTTATTTCTCAATCACATATCTCTTAAATGCTTGTAAATACCAATTTTATCAAAATTCTATTCAAATTTTAGTCCTGAGGGGGCATAATCACACCAGAACTTAAACATGTCAATCAAATCTTCAAACACCAAGGGCATGATAGTTATCTTCAATCAAGTTGATGCTATTAATCTTTCTGACATCATCGCTTCAAATCAAATTGGTTATTTCTCATCATATTGAGTTGCTACAAATCTAATCTAAACTGGATATTTCTACTAAATCTTATCGATTTTCATTCGATCAAGCTTAAAATTGGTATAGTCAATTCTCGTTCAAGCAAGTTCAGAATTGATGACTTCTTGAATCATGTGGGATTTCATTCAATCAAGCTCAGAATCCTCAAAATTTAGAGTGTTTTTTTTTATTGCTCTCTAAATCTTTCACAATGGATTCCTTACTCTCTAAATTTCCTCAAAATTAGAGTGGTTCTCACTGCTCTCTAAATCACTTAAGTTTAGAATGGTTCTCACCGCTCTCTAAAATCTCCTTGAATCTCTCAATTTTATTGAGTCATCCACTAAATCAATTTTCTTTGAATCCATGTGTTGTTTGCAAAGCAATTCAAAGAGGGGCAAATGTAATAACCTAAAATTGGGATAATAGAACCTGAGACCCTATTTTCCCTAATTCAAAATAATCTCCTGATTGTGTTAATTTAATCCTTGATTATTAACATAATTCAATAAATTTGATAAAATCAATAAAACTTCATAAATCAAGCATTAATCATCAATAATTGATCAAGAACCATTAATTATCTCTAGGCCTAATTAATTAAATCATTCTCATTAAATACATGGCTAGAGTAATTAATTAAAATAAATTAATAAAAGGCTCAAAATAAATGTCACCTCTCAAGGGACAACAACAATAAACTCAACCAATGAGAGAGGTATCACTTGGATCACTCACATGGATCAAGCCTAGATGCATCTCAACCACTCTTCTTAGGATGGATCTCAACCGTTTAATTCAATGGAGTTCTATAAAAGAAGGATTTTCAAACCTCAAAAATATAGTTAATTACATTTACATCTACATGCTGCACATTTGATTTCTTATCTAATTAAAGAACATCTCATTTTCTTAGTATAATTGTGAAGCATTAATGGATTTCTTTGATGATTCATGGTTTTTAGCTCATATAGATTAGAATATCTCATTATAGCATTATATTGCCATTGTTTAGAGTCTAAGGCTGATAGCAATTTAGGCTTTAAATATACTCTTGTTAGTTAGAGAGAAATAAGACATTTTTGTTAGTATGCTTAGATTCTTCATATAGTTGATTTACTAACAAGCTAAGGTCTTATTGAAGTGTTGTGTTGTTGGCTAACATGTATCACAAAACACACACACACACCTCCAAGTCAACCCCACCTTATGGCCATACTGCATTAGTTTCTATACCCACATGAGACACTCCATATTCACTATTATACAATACTGGAGATATCTTGCCAATAGAAGTCGATCTCCCATCACTGTGTGTATCCATTCAACACATCATTTCAGATGAGGAATATTGAGTATCACAACTACAAGAGCTCCAATTCATAGATGAAAAAAGGCAAAGTGAACTAACACACTTGCAAGAATATCAACACCTTCTCAGGAGAAGTTTCAATAAGAAGGTCATACTATGGTCTTTTGAAGAGGGTGACTTGGTTCTAATGGAAAATAAAAAAAACTAAGTTGAACAAGAAAAACTAGGAAAGTTTAAAGCAAACTAGTTGGGTCCCTACATCATCATGACAGTAAATAGGTTTAGAGAATATCAAATATCCACATTAGAGGGAGAGCCTCTACCATAATCCATCACTAGCTTGAATCTACGCAAGTTCTATATGTAGCTCTTGGAGCAGTCCCAAATTCAAAAATTCAAAACTATTAAAAAAAAGGAAAAAAGAAAAAAAAGAAAAAAAGGTTACCTTGGTGAAAACCTGACAATCAAGCATCTTTGGTGACATAAAAATATAAGTACAAGAGAAATAAATCCATCCTATGGTGAAAACCACTTCGGTGGTGCCTTGGGAAAGTACCATGGTGAAAATCAGGCAATCTGGTGCCATGTGTAGAGATCATGGTTCACCATCTATCATGTCTCCAACTTGATATCACATGTCATTTTTCTGCATTCCCCACAATAAAATCAATTGTCAACACCATAATGGCTTGAAATTTGTCAGTTACCTTTGTCTTAGCACATCCTATCACATTCCACACTAAGTCAGACCATCATGGCCATTCCACAATAAGATGCCCATTATGTCTTGATTGGGGGCACCCCAATGTCGCGATTCATCAATCTTTAAAAAATACCAATAAAATTCCTAAAAATTTGAAAAAGAGTCCTTCAAAACAACAAAAAAAATGCAAAATTGTCCTATAAACTACAAACATATGAACCCTGTGATGGACCAAAAATATTCACAAAAATATCCAAAAAAATTGTCGAAGACAACTAAACAAAAAAACTACCCAAAATCATGCAATAAACCTCCTTTTTACATAACCAATACTTTCACATTTCAAAAAATAGGCATTGAACGAAGACATACAAAACATATGAGCTTTAGTAGAACCAAGTCAAAAAAATCAAAACTAGTCAACAAGTCCACAACTACATTGCCCAAACTATTTTATCTATCAATCAGTCCCACAAAAAAAGCATTTTGTGAAAAAACATGTTGTCTTAGACAAGGGAAGGAACACTTGAAATGAGACGGAGCAGTCTTAGACAGGGTGCCTTATTCTTATAATCAAATAACATCAACACTATGTCAAAATTCAATGTCCAAACTACTGCAGAAATACAAACACATAATCAATAGAGCTACAACTTGTTGAGTCAAGCTAGTCTAATTATATCTTGATTTCCATAAGTCATGTTCTTACGCATCTATTGGATGTCCACAAGTGATTTAGAGATGCCATGATGGTTCATGTCTCATTTTTCTTTGTTTAATGTTTGTGGAATGTTTATTGTGAAGTCTCAAAAGAAAAATTTGGGTGTCAATGATAAGGGCCTTCACATCCATATACAATGTCCAATTGCAAAATTGCAATGGATACTTTAGTTATGATACGTCGCACATACCTCGAATCTAAATGCTTGACCTAGATGGATCAGCCCACATTCCTTTTATGTTCAACGTGCCTATTGCCAATGCAAGAGGATAATTGTACCTAGACCTTTCATATCTTGGTAGGATGGTATCCATTTTTTCTATAATAAAGTGGCTCAATGATGATAAATAAATAGCTCAATTCAGTTGGAAATCAAAAGCATGGTTATTAAAATATTAAGCTCTATGTTTACTATAATATAAGGGTTTTAATCAAGGATTACTCACATCCTTTCAGTCAATTCTAACATTCTATCAAATTAGTCAATTCTCTTATATCACTCACTCAATCTATTTGTCAAAATGGTCAAATCAATTTTCAAATTAGTCAAATCAATTGGTCATTCATTACATCATCATTTGTCTTATAGAAGATATGTCTTTCCTAAAACCAAACACTATCATTTGTGTTAAACAAGATGTGTCTTTCCTGAAACCACACATCATAATTTGTCTTATACATGATATATCTTTCCTAAAACCAAACGTTGTTGCTTGTCTTATACAAGGTATGTCTTCCCTAAAATAAGATGTTGTTGCTACTCTTATACATGATGGGTCCATCCTGAAACCAAACATGATTCTTATCAACAATATCTATATCCAATGTCAATCAAACAATCATCATAGCCTACCAACATTCTTCACTTCTTACTAATTATTCTTTTCTAAACATCATAGATATCATCATCTTATTTCAAGAGATCATTCATGCCTTTCTTGCATAAACAATCTCTTGAGGGGGCATCATTTACCTCATCGTCACATTGTTCCAGTTGGAGCATACCAGGGCATAACTTTTATTATTCTTTGAAATAATGCCTAAAAACATTATATCAAAGAGGGGCAAAATCTAGACATGTAAAAATGGCCTATTGCTTTCATGCGGTGACATTACTAACATTCCTCCTAAATTGATAAATAATCTTTATTATTTAAACAATATGTGTCGTTCTACCATATTCTAAGATCAAAATCATCATTGTTCCCTAATTCCATGATTAAGTGATTTTAATTATTGAACGTCTAAACAATTATTTTATCATCTATTATCTATAATATAATTAAATAAATAACATTATTTAATTATACCCTATCTTATTATAATTAATTAAATAACCAAATTAATTATTGTTTCCTCCTCCTAATTATTGCATTTCGGTAAAATTAAATCAAATTCTATCTCATGATTAAATAAATGATATTTATTTAATTAAACTAATTATCCCCCTCTCATGATTAAATAATTTATATTTATTTAATTACAACTAACAATTCCTCTCATAAATAAATAAGTAATTATTTATTTATAAAATATCTCCACGTGTGCAAATAAATAATATTTTATTTATTTAAATCATAATTATCCTCCTAAATCTTAACTCACACTCACTTTGAGTTAGCGTTTCAATCACAACTCTTCACTCCACAATTCGCTCTCCTAACTATTCAATCCACATTATTAATTCCTCCCTCAGCAACCAGTTAAGTCTTCCATCAACTCAGCCTTCTAAATCCATGCAATCAGTTAAGTCTTTCATCAATTCAGTCTTCTAATCTATGCAATCACTCTACTCATCTTTGCAATCAGTTAACTCACTAATCTATTATGTTATCTCACCAATCCATTCAAGTAATCTCTCCAAACTATTTTTTGACAGATCAATAAATCGTGTTAAGCCAAGTAATCAACTTAGTTGAACTCTCACTCACTCTGAGTTCAACTCCTCAATCACAATCAATCAACCCTTCAATCATGAATTCTTGGTTGAAACCCCTAAAATCTTATGAGCCAAACCTTTCATTTTGGTAGCCATAATTGCTTTGAATTCTTATGTTGACATAATCTTGAGGTCAATTATGAGATCCCACATTACATGAGAAGGAGAACACCAAGGAATGATTTCATATGGTTTGAATATTCATGTTCTTAAATTGATTTCGTTATGTATTATGTTTATGCTTATTATTTATCTTGCATTATTTCTTGATGATTGAGAATACTAGTTTCACTAATAAATCTCTTTGTAGTTGAGATCTTATATGTTATTTCAAGTTTCTATGGATCCTTATTACCCGATTACAGTAGCAAATGGATAAAACATGTCAAATGATAATTATGGGAAGCACATGGCTTAGAAAAAATATCAAGGAAATGTATGTGATTGAAGATGTATCTATGTGGAACAGACGTAAACATGCAAACATTATAAAAATAACATATTCAACTCATATTAACTTGAAACCATGTTAGCATATTCAAAGCATGAAACCAACACAAAACTTGAAACCTAAAACCTTAGATGAGCTAAAAATAAGTGCACCCAAGACTTGTTTGATTTTCTCTCAGAGATTTTGTGGGAGTGCTTTCCCAACAAAATAACAAATCTCACTTGACAATGATTAAAAATGAGTCTAGATGAAAACTAATGGAATAATATTGAATGATCTCAAGGACTAGTTATGTAGAACTAGCATCAAGCATTCAATGTAAATTAAAAGAGAAACTATAGCATGAATGCAAGATCTAGTATTAAATGCAAGCTACCAACTAACAAATGAAACTAAAACTAGATTCAAATAAGTAGTAAATGTAAGCTAGAATCTAACAAGGAATGCAAATCATTATGCTAAATGCCATGATTCAACTGCCAAAAGGGGTTAGCAATAAATCTCTAACGCAATAAATAATTCTAGAACTCAACCTAGCATAATAACTCTAAATGCAAAATGAATGGATGAATTTCTTGAGACAAGGCCTTTATTTATAGGATCTTGGAGGGGCTTGATGAGGTGGCATCCATGTGGCATCCACATAGGTGCCATAAAGGAGATACATAAGTCATGCAAAGTCCAAGGTTGCTCACACATGTGTGAGCAACTTGCAAATGTGATGGGTGCATGTGTACTTTAAGTACACACGTAAGAGGTGTCATAGATCTTGTAAGATAGCTTGACCAAAGAGACAATTTTAGAGTGCGTAAGGAGATGTCATCAAGGTTCTAAGAAACCTTGTTTAAGAATTTTAGAATTTCTTTGAAAAGACACTTTTTGGAAATTTTCTTACACATGTGTGAGTAAATAATTAGTGTTAGTAGATGTAGAAATCAAGAAATTATCTTAATTAACCTTAGTTAATTAATGAGATAGGATTATTATCTAGAAAGGGATGGGTGTAGGGTAGAATCTAGGTTAGGATTAGGATTAAATTAAATAAGGTTTAACTTAATCATGGTTTAGAAGAATTGAGTTATATAGAAGATAAATAAATAAAATTTATTTAAAAGAGAATGATGGAGGATATGTATTAAATTAACTTTACTTCATTAGTGAGAAGTAGTTAAATAATTGACACATGGAAGGTCAGATGAGGGGCCAAAGGCACACCCTAATATAGATCTACCTTGCAGAGATCACACACGAAAGAAACAACACACAAGTGAGAGAGAGAATGTAGATCAGATCCTTATATTTCATCAAATAGATTCATACATGTCAGGATGTAAGGACTTCCCGGTTAGGGCCATATATTAAAATTCAATTACAACAGTCCTCCAACATGCAAGGATTCAGAAACTATCTTGCAACTTCTAATCTGATACAATCTATCTTCTAGCTCTAAGTTGATAGCTAAAACTACAACACAAGACTACAATATATATATAAGAGGCTACCGAGCAAGTAGACCTTCAAATCCACCATTAATGGAAGGAATGACCAGATCTAGGTCCACACACTTCCCAATGATAGATACCAACATTAAATCTGCAACCATAATTAAGTGCACAAGTCGGCCTCAACAAAAAACCAAAAGAAACAACTTGGTAAGCAAGGATAACCGAGCTCCAAGAAAAGATAATCGAGCACCAGGGAATTAACCGACCAACTCGATTAACAAAGGAACTGAAAAGCTACCGATCCAACTCGGTCAAAGAAGGAACCGAGTAACACAAAAACTCAAACTTGTTTTTGGTGACACATGATTGCCAAGGACCTGAGATTCTCCTGCATCAGACACCTGGGGTTATTTGAAATGATTCTCCAAATTATGCAGCAGGCACAACCTGAGTTGAATCCAACTCAGATTGTGAAATCCATGAACTGTCTTTAATCGGTCTATTCTTCCACTTTACTAGATATTCCATATACTATTTTCCTCTTGTACTTCTGCCAACCCTTTATTCTAAAATCTACTCAACTTCTTCTGTTTGTCTCTTAGGATAATCATTCAGTACTGTCATTTCTTCATCTAATTCATGGTACTCATATAAATCAACAATGTTGAATGACCAAACTTCTTCATTCTCACTTTCCCATATATTCCAACAGGAAATCTTCATTTCTTCAAATGAACCATTACTTCATCACCAACTACAAAAGTCTTATGTCTTCTTGATCTATCAACTTTGTCTTTTTACTTCTGATTACTTTTCTCCAAATTATGTTTCACATCTTCATGCAATGTCTTCATGAACTCAACAAACTTTACTCCTTCAATACTTCTCTTTTCTTCATCAACCATATCCCTCAAATCTGATATACCTCTTGGTTGTATTCCATTTACAATCTCAAAAGGTATTTTCCTAGTACTCCTATTCACTGAATTATTATACGCAAAATCTACTTGTGCCAACATAGAATCCCAATTAATCAGTGTGTCTCCAACTAAAAATCTTGAAAGATTACCCAAACTTCTGTTCACAACCTATGTTTGTCCATCAGTCTGTGGGTGAAATGTAGAACTATACCTCGACTCAATGCCAAACTTTCTCCAAAGAGTCTTCCAAAAGTATCCAATAAACTTACTATCTTGGTCAGAGATGATACTCCTTGGTAATCCATGCAATCTAAAAATTTCTTTAAAGAAAAGATCTGTTATATGCACTGCATCTGATGTCTTTCTATAGGGTATAAAATGTGCCATCTTAGAAAATCTATCCACAACAACAAATATAGAATCATTACCTCTCACTGTCTTCGGTAAGCCAAGAACAAAATCCATACTGATATCAATCCAAGGTTTCTCAGGAACATAAATCGGTATATACAATCCAATATTCTAACTTACTCCCTTTGCAACTTGACAAATTCAAAAAAATTTCACAAATTTCTATACATCCTTATACAACTATGGCCAAAAGTATTTCTCCTTAAGAAAATTTAATGTCTTGTCAATACCGAAGTGTCCAACCAAACCACTACTATGTTTCTCCTTTATCATATTAGTTCTCATTGATCCTCTCGATATACACAACTAAATAACTTTAATCAACATACCTTCTTGAATGAAATAGTATTCCCATTTAGTACTCAATTGATCTTGAATAGGTGCTCTGCACTTTCTCCATGGCTCAGAAAAATCAGGATCAAATTCATACGAATCTCTCATGTCATCAAAACCAAGAACTTCAATTCTTATCTCGGTCATCAAAGATCTTCCTCTACTCAATGCATCAGCAACTCAGTTAGTGACTCCACTCTTATGTTTTATCACAAATGTATAACTTTGCAAATATTCAACCCATTTCATATGTCTCTGATTCAACTTATTCTGACTACCCAAATACTGTAAAGCCTTTATGATCAGTATACAAGACAAATTAACTCAGTATCAAATAATGTCTCCATTTCTTTAGGGCTTGAACAATAGCATAGAATTCTTGATCATACACAAAATATTTCCTTTTTGCACCATTCAACTTTTCACTAAAGAAAGCAACAGGTTTACCTTCTTGACTAACCACAGCTCCTATCACACTACCACTTGTATCACATTCAACTTGAAATACCTTATTAAAATTAGGCAATGCTAACACGGGCAATTCAGCAACCTTCTTCTTTAGAGTCTCAAACTTTTATCAGCTCGATGTGTCCACTTGAATTCTCTTTTATCTCCTCTCATAGTCTTAGTCATACCATTACAAATTGAATGAAAATTCCTAATGAACTTTCGGTAAAAACTTTCCAAACCATGAAATGATCTTACCTCACTAGTGTTATTAGGTGTAGGCCAATTCAAAATAGCTTCAACCTTTTCAGGATCCATTTTCAAACCATCCACTGAAATCACAAATCCCAAATACATAATCTCCTCTTGCATGAAAGAACACTTTTTAGTTTTATCATCAACTTTTCTTCTTTCAATCTCTGCAATACTTGTTTAAGATGAAAAAAATGCTCTTCTCTAGTCTTACTAAATATCAGAATATCATCTAGGCATACAATCACAAATTTACCTAAGAATTTCTTCAAAACTTCATTCATCAATCTCATGAAAGTACTCAGTGCATTAGTTAAACCAAAAGGCATAACCAACCACTCATACAAACCTTCTTTTATCTTAAAAGAAGTCTTCCACTCATCACCTTCTCTGATTTTGATCTGATGATATCCACTTTTCAGATTAATTTTGGTAAAATACTTTGCTCTACTCAAACTGTCCATTATGTCATCCATTCTCAGTATAGGAAACCTATATTTCATTGTTATCTTGTTGATTACTTTGGAATTTGTACACATTTGTCATTATCCATTCTTCTTAGATGCCAATACAAATGGTATTACACAAGGACTCAAACTTTCTTAGATCAAACCTTTCTACAACAATTCTTGAATCTGTCGGTTCAATTCCTGATTCTCGATAGGTGTCAACCGATGTGGTGCCTTATTCGATAAACTAGCTCCAAGGATTAAATCCATACAATGATCAATGTTTCTCTTTGGTGGAAAACCATCAGGTACATTATTAGATATGATCTCTCTATACTTGGTGAGTATCTTATCAATCTCTTTAGGGATGCTATCCTCTATTCTCTTACTCGGTTTGCTAGGAATCACAACAAAACATACATCATTCTTTTTCAAATCCTTAAAAAACTTCTTCCTTCCATCAAGAAAACTTTCATAGATGTACAAACACTACTAATAGGTTCTTCAATCAAAGGTAACAAGATTTTTCTTCTCCCGTAAGCCCAAATAGTATATTTATGCAATCTTCCATCATATATAGCATGTCTATCATATTGCCAAGGTCTACCCAAAAAAATATGACAACAATCCATAGGCATGATATCACATAACACCTTATCATAATACTTTCCAATTTTCAATTTCACATAACATTGTTAACTTACCAAGAGTGTATGCTCATCCTTGATCCATGAAATTTGATAGGGCTTCAGGTGTTTCAACCTTTCTAACTATAACTTTGTAATCATTTCCTTTGATGCCAAGTTCTCTGAGCTTCCACTATCAATGATTACCTTCCACACTTCATCAGAAACTCTACATCTAGTCTTGAACAAACTTTTCCTTACCAGATCTTCCTTATTACTTTCACTCCAAAGTGCTCTCCTTACCATCAAGTTCTTTTCCTTCTCAGGTTCATTCGGTGAATCCTCTTGTACCAAAGAATTTCTACTACTACCAACCTTCTTACTTGCATGTGTACACTCAAATGATTTATTTCCTTCTTCTCCATAATTGTAACAAGTTCCTCAGAAACCACCTCTGTTATAACCACCTCGGTAGTTATTGCCTCTTCCTCTAGATGAACTTTCACCTTTCCACTCGGTCTTGCCTTTATCCAAATTTGTCTTTTCTGGATTAGATCTATTATTTTTACCATAAGATCTACCTCTTCCTCTATAAAATCTACCACCTCTACCTCTTTGTCTTTTCTCATGTCTTTTGTTTAATTTCTCCTCAGCTTTCAAGGCAAACTGATAAGCTTCCTTAATGTTTTCCAACTTGACCAAATTGATTTCTTCTTGGATGGAAACTCTTAATCCATTCATGTACCTAGCAATTCTTTTCACTTCATCTTCATCATGTCCAGATCTGATATCTAATCTATCTTTTACCGAGCTATCTTTCTGCCTCAAACTTTGCATTCTCCTAACTAGGTTAATCTGATAATCACAAGGTAAAAAATTTCCTTTCAACTTATTCACCATCTTATTCCATACCTTAAATTTGTCTTTTCCTTTCCTCTTTATGTCTAATTATAGATGTTCCCACCACAAGGATGCATGATTCTTCAACTTTGTGCTTGCAATTTTCACCTTCTTTTCCTCAGGGACATTTTCATATTCAAAGTACTTTTCCATTTCAGTGATCCAACCCACCAAATCATCTGAATCCATCTTTCCACTATACTCAGAAGGATTGAAATGTGGTGTAGACTTTAGATTTGTCAAAGCTTTCAACAATCTTTCCTCACCTTGATCCATCACCGGTGCAGGTTCTACATCACCTCGTTCTTCCTCATTTTCATCATCACTAACATCATCAAGATTTCTTCCTCTATGTTGGGTTGTCTCGACAGCTTCTAATCTAGCAACAAGTTGTCTCAACATGTCTACCAATCCTGGATCCACATCTTTCCTACCACAAACCATCTTGAAACCCTTTGCAATTGCAGGCTAGATCGTAATATGCTACCCCACAAAAAATCAACTAGGGTTTGACAAGAAGGAACCCTCAAACCTAGATTCAAAAATCTAGATCCAGATCTCACCTTCGCTCTGATACCACCTGGTGCAGGGTAGGTTGGATGAGGTGCCAAAGGCACACCCTAATATAAATCTACCTTGCAGAGATCACACACAGAAGAAACAACACACAAGTGAGAGAGAGAATGTAGATCCGATCCTTATATTTCATCAAATAGATTCATACATGTCGGGCTGTAAGGCCTTTTTGATTAGGGCCAAATATTACAATTCAATTACAATAGTCCTCCAACATGTCAGGATTCAGAAACTATCTTGTAAGTTCTAATCTGATACCATCTATCTTCTAGCTCTAAGCTGATATCTAAAACTACAACCAAAGACTACAATATATACAAGAGGATATCGAACAAGTCGGCCTTCAGATCCACCATTAACAGAAGGAAAAACTAGATCTAGGTCCACATGCTTCCCAAAGATAGATTTCAACATTAAATCCGTAACCATAATTAAGTGCACAAGTCAGCCTCAACAGAAAACCAAAAGAAACAACTCGGTAAGCAAGGATAACTAAGCACTAGGAAAATATAACTGAGTACGATGGAATTAATCGACCAACTTGGTTAACGAAAGAACCAAGCAACTATTAAGCCAACTCGGTCAAAGAAGGAACCAAGGAACACATAAACTCAAACTTGTTTTTGGTGACACAGTATTGCCAAGGACCTGAGATGCTCCTGCATCAATACTTTAGGTAATGAATTTATTTAATTAAATAAATAGATGAATATAACATTAATAATCAATTATTAATATTAATTATAATATGATTAAAGGGCATTAATTAGATAAAATTTAATTAATGTTCAAGGACAATTTTAGGTGTCTACATTTTGCCCCTCTTTGACGTGGTGTAGAAAAATGACATCACGTCAAAGAAAAGAAAACAAGATGCCCGAGAAAAAAAAGAGAAAAAAAAAGGGTCCTACAAGTTGTATCATAGGGACGATGATGAAGGAGTGTGCCCCTCAATAAAATATCACAAAAAATAACTTTTTAGGGAATTTTATCGAAATAGGTACACAAGAAATGAGTAGAAAAGAAGAGAAAGTGGACAATTGCATAAGTTATGAGACAAACAGGAAGAAAATGTACAAAAAATGGGGATTGGGAGAGAAAACAAGCCTCAGGGGGCCTTTAAATAGTCCCCGAGGGCTGTAGGAAGGGTCATTGTCACACATTTCTAGTTGAAAAACTAGAGTGAGATGGCATGCCTAAGGGAGCGACAACAACTAGGAGAGAGGGTGTGGACTCACTAGAGATCGATCGATGCGGGACCAACGGTAAGTACTTCATCTTGACTTGTCAATTAAATATTTAATGTCTATTTTTGGTGCATTTAATATAGTGGAAAAGAGATCAGATCACAAATGATGATCGCCAGATTGTCATCTGTGGAGATAGCCAAAGGGGGATCTCAAATGATAATATTTGAATTGTCGTCTATGATCGCAGGATGAAGACACCAGAAAGTGAACCTAGATGGGCGTCTCCATCGATGATCAACATATAGGCCAATCATCATCGACACAGATCAGTGTCTCCAACATCAATAGGTGCCTATGCCTATTGGGGGGTTTGGATTGAAAAAAGACTAGTTTTAGACGTGCAAGGAATTCAGGATGGGGTTTGAGGACTGACTAGAGAGGTTTGGGGATATGATGCCCCAACCCCAACTGGGAAGAAGTAGGTGTAGGTGCAGACTAAATGACATGGTTTGAACTTGATGCAGAAGGTCATTGCCCCATTCAGATCATGGGAGAGATGTCTAGAGACCATGGAGCTAGCCAAGCAATTGACAAATGCAGAGTGGGTGCAAGTAGAATTCTGGGATTTGAAGCATGTTCATTTATGGCCTCAATTAAGAGCACATAATGCACTCATGACAACATTAGTGGAGAGGTGGCACAACCCTACCTCTAGTTTCCACTTTCTTATAGGGGAGGTGACTATGAAACTTTTGATGTCTGGAGGATCTACTAGATTTCTATCAGAGGGATGATTCTGGAGTATGTGCAGGAGGGCTTAGAGCCCTATTTAGAGACTTGTTTCAAATGATCTATTGATTAGATTCCTACAGATCAAAAGTGGATGCCCTGAAGGGTGGCTATGGAAGAGCGACCACAGTTACCCCAAATTGCATTATATCTAGTTGGGTTGATAGGTGGACAAATTATGCTCTATCATATAGGGAAAGGGTTTTCTTTGGGTTGGGCTAGGGTTTTGAGTGATATGGTATAGGAGGGAGTAGAGAGATACTACTGGGGATACACCATCCTTGGGAAGTTATATTATGATCTCTATATGTGTGTATACCATAGGGGTAGGACTCTTGGTCTAGGAGTTACATTATTGTTAGTGTGGGCATGGGAGCACATTACCATGGTGCACCCTATTAGACTCTAAGAGACCAAACATGCCTAAAAGCCTTATACTTTCTGATACTATCTATCGACATGATATGGATCAACAAATTCAGTAGGGTATTGGAGATGGATATTAGATGAGATGGTGAGTTTTGACTCGACACCCTATGGAGGTTGTGATCCATGGGGTCATTGGGATGAAAGACAATAGGAGTATCAAGAAGATGGTTGAGCTGATTAATATTATCTCAGATATGTACACATGAATTTTCGGTTGATAGGACAAAACAAATATGTCATTTCTTGTTATATGCCATCCAGAGTTAGGAGACAGTTTGGTATCATACAGGGTGTAGTACTAGATTGATTCTCACATCCTTTGGTGACTTGAGAGGTAGGTACTTTATGGGGTATTCATGTAGATATCTATAGTGCATGAAAATCTTGGATAGGGATGATAGTGGTAGCTTGGAAGGTAGGGAAAGATAAGGTTAGGGATGCAGGTATAATGTAGGATTATGGATAGTAGTGGGCTGCACACTAACCTGTGAGACAAACCATCCCAGAAAAGGTACATGTTGATGATCAGGCTGATCAAGATGAGGATGGTGTCAGGACAGAGGGAGACATGGGAGAGGATGGGAAAGATGGGGGAGGGATGGAGGAGATGGTGGTGGAGATGGGGTAATAGATCCCATAGGTGTAGGGAGGAGGGTATGATAGAGGATACCCATCTAGAGACAAAGGGGTGTGGTTTAGGTAGCAGTGGATGCCCTACTAGTAGTCCTAGCACAAGTGTAGGTAGAGGAAACAACATAGGTTGACCCAGATCAGCTAGCATAGGGACCTTTACCAGTACAACAACCACTTGTAATTTTTTTTAAAGGAGACTCATGATATAATGGTTATTGAGAGGGGGAAATTGTAGGCAAAGGTAGCCCGGGTACAAGGTTCACTAGCTACATAGAGGGCTAGAGGGGATAGTGCTTAAATAGAGGTGGCACACCTATAGGATGAGCTACAAATAGAGAGATCCTGGGTAGATAGTGCATAGTCTGCATTAGACCTCCTCCAGTTAAGAGCTGATGCTAGAGAGTTCACGATCATTGAGACTCATATAGGTGTCATGGAGAGTCAGGGATAGGTGGATCAAATGCAATCAGAGATAGACGGATTGAGACAAGAGTTGTAGGGGGTGAGGTCAGAGAGGGAGATGTACCATTGAAGATCTAAGGATTACAAGGGACAAAGGGAGATCATGATACATGATGCCATAGATCTTGATGTCATGCAGGTAGTATAGAAGGCCTTCTCAGCTCATAGACAGGAGACGTAAGCGATTAGAAAGATGGAGTATTACCGATGTCTATACTATGAGGCCATACCTATAGATCAAAGGGCACTAGTATATAGTGAGAGATATGTGACTCATACTACAGGTGGAGGTGGGGCATAAATGGGCATAAGATCTCCTAGGGACAGAGGGGGTGATGGAGCAGGAGACATAGGAACATCCTATCAGCCAGCCTCATGGGAGCCTATCAGTGATTTTCGAAACACATTTTTTCTTATGAGATGATATGAAAAACAACATCTATATTATTTTTTGTTGTACCCGATTGGACTATTGATGTACCATTTTATTCTTTCATGAGGACACTATTGATGGAAATTGATGTATTTATGGACACTGATGGACTATGGACATTATATGATATGATGCAAATGGTTTTGATGGTCCTATTATTATGTGATGTGTGTGTGTTGATTCCAGATGTATTTATGACACTATATGGATTTATGATTTTATGACTGACATGTGTGAGTTATGAGATTATATTATATAATGATCTAACATGCTTGTGATGCTGAACTACATGGAGTTATATAAATGTGATATGATGCCATGTTTTTATGGTGGATGTATTATGATTATGTGATAGATACATGAATGCATGTCATTAATGGTTATTTATTATGTACACATGTATTACAAATGGATATGAGGACTATGGATGCATTAATTAATGAGGATATGTATTTTTTATGGACATATGTATTCTTGTCCATAAAAAATACATATCCTCATACTCCATTACCAATAAGCTTATGTTATAACTGTAATAGAGAGAGATAGAGAAAGTTGAATGGAGAGATAAAGATAGAGAGACGTGGGAAGATATAGAGAAGATTATATTTGTAATAGAGAGAGATAGAGAAAGTTGAAGGGAGAGATAAAGATAGAGAGAGGTGGGAAGATATAGAGAAGATTATAGTTGTAATAGAGAGAGATAGAGAAAGTTGAAGGGAGAGATAAAGATAGAGAGAGGTGGGAAGATATAGAGAATATTATAGTTGTAATGGAGAGAGATAGAGAAAGTTGAAGGGAGAGATAAAGATAGAGAGAGGTGGGAAGATATAGAGAAGAGAGAGAGCGGGTGAGGAAAATATAAATTGGAAGAGAAAATATAGGGAGAGAGAATTTATATTATTTTAGAAATTCATATTTCTCTATAGATTGCTTGTCCCACCACTTACGAAGTCTAATACCCAAACTCATGGATCCTTGCATTGTATTCACATGTTGTACAAACCACTTTCTTTGTTCTTAGTGGTAGCTATCTTCTACTATGTTCTCCCCTTACTCTTAACTCTTAACTTTCTTCATTGACCAATATTGACCAATTCTCACTCTTCAATCTGTAGGTTTATTCTATCCTTGCATAATTTTTTACTAGTTTTTTTTTTTTTTTTTCCCTCCCAACTCTTTATACAACTCCAATCTTCCTTCTCTTTGCACTTCTATTCCTCTTTTCATCAATCCCCTCTCTTCCTCTTCATAGCCTCTTACCACCCTTCTTTCCCATGTGCCTCCCCTTTTTCTAAGCCCAGTCCTCCCTTGTCTTTTTTTGTGGTCCACTTCAAGAAAAGAAAAATGCCCTTTCTTGATTTTTGTCTTTTTTGATTGGTTGGTCACATTTTGTTGAAGTTTACTTGGATTTTTGTATTTGTAAATTTAAAATAATAAGTCTATAAAAATCAAAACCCAACAAATACTATTTACCCTAGTGTTTTTAGCCTCAAGACTGTACACGATGACATTTCTTCCATAGTCCACATGCCTTGGCTATACTTATGCATTTCACATACTCTTTAGATGTGGCCAATATTGAGGAAAAATAGTTATGTATTGTCTTAGATAGACACTTATTCCCTTCTTTTGATCTAGAATGAAAGATGGCAAGTGGTGGTATTTGAATAATCTATTTTTATCATAAGAATTGGTTAAAGATAGTGGCAATTCAGATGGGTCTCTCCTAGATAATTTGTAGAAGGAGTCCGATTAAACATTTGGTGGGTTTTATATTCTCTTTGATCCACAATCATCCAACCTCAATTGTAGGTCACTATTGCAAGTTTTAGTTTGGAAAAATAAGAGGAAAGGAGAATAAAATGATGTGTGATCAAAACAAGAACAACAATAACAAAAATCTAAGGTAACGATTGGACAAGTTTAGACACTATCAAAGCAAGCACAACCACAACAATTTCAATTGTAGATTTTGTTAGCAAGACAACATGCACTTGAGTTGTATGTAGTCAAAGTAGGAGAAAAAGATCATGTTAAGGTATTTTGTGAGAAATCAAGAGCAAAGATAGTATGTAGAAAAGGGTTGGCTAGCTTAAGAGATGCCCTTATATTTTCTCTCGAGTGCACAAGACTTTATCGAAATTTTTTTTTCACCACTACTTTCCATTTCAATTTCGGAAACCAAGGTACACCTAAGAATTTTTTTAATCTAATGTACAAGGACTTAAGAACCTACATAAGTGTTATCTTATTGAGAGTGACAATTTTGATTATGTTGAATTTTATAATTATACATTTGTATACAAACTTTTAATTCTTTTGGCCCTTCATGTGCTTATTCATAAAATGGGGGGAGATGAATCCCCAAATGCTAGAAGTGACAATTTTTTGGATCTACATTTTTTTACATTGGTTGATTCAAGGGTTTCTTCATTTTTTTCATCTTGCCTTTGCCAGATTATATCTAAATCGTAGTCTCACATAAATTGCAATCAATAGATGATATTTAGTCTTTGCAATTTAATATTCATACTATGTTCCCCATGCTTAGTGTTGTAGGAACTAATGGATTGAGAGTATATTATGGCTTTGCAAAAGGGAAAGGTTTTGACTGATCATGACATCACCTCAGTGATAATGATAGAAATGGAAATCACTAATTGTTCAACCCACTATGCAAGGGAAGGCTACAAAGGTAGGTAGGCCTCACTTCAATGTGGTAACTTCTATTCATACCCTAAAATTGTGCAACCAATTCTTTGTTAAAACATGTCCAAGTAGTTTTGAAATGACTGATGATGGATAAATAAATAAATAAATTGAAAGCATGTAAAAACAAAAATTTTGCAGCTTTTCCTAGCAACGATGTTGGCATTAGCCAACCATCCATAAAACTTGTACATCTAAAATGGTGGGCATGCTTATTAATTTACATTGACAATGGAAACCCAATTGGATTTTGAGGAAGATCTCAGTAAAATCATCTCCATCCTTGTTCTAGAATAAAATTCTATCTGATGTTTTGACATTTGAATTTTGGTGAAGCTAGTTATAAGTCATATAATTTACTTGTATAGATTGTATATATGCTAATATAGATTTTGTAGGATTTGAGCAATACAAATCCACAAAACCTGAAGATCACCTGCATACAAAAACTTGTTACAAGGAAGTAGAGACAAGAAGATGGCAAGGGTTTGACTCAAAAATATGAAGAAGAAAATATCCTCAAATAATGAATGAATTGAATGTATAATGGATCATCCTTATAAAGGAGATCAAAAGCCTTGAAAGGCAAACCTAAAAAGCAGAAGTGCATGTAATAATTAGTTAAATTATTACAAGACTAATGCATGCAAGTTAATATTTAAACCAACTAGTGCATAAGTTTAAAACAACTCATGCATGTGTGTTTAAATATAAACAACTAAAGAAAAAAATTTGACATCTTAAGAAGGGAGTAAAGTTAATTAATATAATTAATACTTTACTCTAACACCCCCCCTTAAGATGAGCAACAATGTAGCTACAAATAATGCAAGAAGAAAAAAAAGGAAACTACAGTGCAAAAAGAATAAAAAATGGGTCTTGACAACATGGCCTGATCAGGTACCCAAGTACAAAAGAGAGTCTCTATAAAATGGAGAAATAGAGAAAACCCAGTGGGAAAAAATCTACTCCAAAAAGAGACAAAGGCTAGTCTAAAGGACTGAAGAAGCCTCCAAAACTAGGAATATTCTAGAAAATAGGAACATAGATGAACATGTACAACATCACTGAATCATGAAAATGCAAACTCTGTCAAGAAGAAACTGATGATCTGAAAATATGACCAGGTAGAGAAGACTATAATCTGCATGAGTGCCCTAAAATGATACTACTCAAATTAGGAGGCAAACAAAGGCAAACACCTAAACTCGAAGATACAGATGGCATAAACACCAAAAGTCTAAAGAGCTGATCAATCAAAGCTAGAAGAGTGCATCCAAAAATAGGAAAGAAAGAGTGTCTATATGGTAAATGATCCATCTCATCGAAATGCATAGGTACCCAGCCACTGCATCCGCCTAGTACATAGGAACAAATACTAAATACATAGCTCACACTATCGAACCAAGGAAGTAGAAGAACGATCAATAGAAACCCCCCATAATGTTGACAAGAGAGAGGTGACAGGTACACTGAAAAGAGTGCCAATAAGAACTGCATCATGAAGAACTAGGAACATCGAAGGTGCATAGAAAACACAAGCACAAATAAAGATACCCTAAGGCTAATGTCATGGAAAGAACACTCACTTGACAAAGGTAGATGGCAAACAAAGGCAAACATCAAAACCCCCCATGGCACTTTATAATGGAGTGCGAGTACAAATAGCACAAACATATAGCACAAACATGTTCAAGATTTCAAGCATGCAAGAAAATGACACTTTATCTCAGTGCATGTGCATAAAAGAATGATACAAATGTGAAGTATACACTACTCAAATAAGAGAGAAGGTTGCTAAAACAAAAGAACAACCTAAGAAGAGTCATCCCTTAAAGGGAAGAGATCCCAGGACCTGTAACATCCAAGATATCCACCAGAGTGCAGAAGTGCAAAAAATTAAATAAAATATACTTGGAGTAGAATCTAGAAAAATGACTCATAGAAATAGAAAGCTCTCAGAACAAGCTTTCTAACAATATCTCGCTTTCCCAAAATGGAGTCCGGATGTGCAATATAGAGCTTCCAGAGTGCAAAACTAAACATCTAGCTTTGATTAAAAAAACCATCAAAAAAAAATAATTAGAAATTAAAACCTCTAGATCTAGATAGAGCTCGAAACCAGCTTTCTGATGATATCTTGTTTGCCTAATTTTGACACCGTATGCTCAAGTTATGAGAAAAATACCAACTACTGTGCTGGAGGGCCCAAAATGGTGTCTAAATGTGCTGACGTCAACACTTCATGGGCTTAAAATTGACGGCCAAATGGCCATCACAACATGCAAGCCCCCTGGTCATCATATGACCAGGGGCTAAAATTGCATGCATTGGCTTAAATTTGACGACCAAATGGCCGTCGCCGGCCAAAATGAAAAAAAATAAATTTATTTTTATTTTTTAAAAATCGCATGCGCACCTTGAGATCTGTGTTAGGCCATTCGGATTTTTGCCTCAATTTGCATGCCAAATTTTTTGTCTTGATTTGTGTGCTAAACAACAAAATGTTTGCCTCATTTAGCGTGAAAATTTGTACAAAGTTTGCCTTAGGAAGTGTACAGATCCATACAATTTCCACCTCATGAAGTGTGTCAAGCTTATGGTACCCCCAAAAAATGCCCCAAAATCCAAAGTTCTCCAAATTTGACATGTTTTATATCAAAATAGGGGTTTTTGGGTGCTGCGAGCTCAACGATGAGGTCCATATGAGCTCAAAGTGCACCAAAATTTAGGGATCCCCTAATTTCAATAAAAAAACCAAAAAAGAGCCCTAATTTGAAACAGATGAATTTCTAATCTCTGAATCCTTCAAACACGAACAAGCTGTAGCAGATTAGGCTTTGATACCATGTAGGATTTGAGCAATACAAATCCACAAAATTTGAAGATCACCTACATACAAAAACCTGTTATAAGGAAGTAGAGACAAGAAGATGGCAATGGTTTGACTCAAACATATGAAGAAGAAAATATCCTCAAATAATGAATGAATTGAATGTACAATGGATCATCCTTATAAAGGAGATCGAAAGCCTTGAAAGACAAACCTAAAAAGTAGAAGTGCATGTAATAATTAGTTAAATTATTACAAGACTAATGCATGCAAGTTTATATTTAAACCAACTAGTGCATAAGTTTAAAACAACTCGTGCATGTGTGTTTAAATATAAAAAACTAAAGAAAAAGAGTTGACATCTTAAGAAGGGAGTAAAGTTAATTAATATAATTAATACTTTACTCTAATAGATTTTATGTAAATTAAATATGTAATTTATTTAATTTATATAATTACATTTGATAATTTATGATGCATAGAATATAGTAATTATTAAAATAATTTTAATATAGAATGTAATATATAGTAAAAAGTAAAAATATATTAGAAATAGCTATGCTTTTTCACAAAAATTGAGTTGTCTTCATTGCAGACTCTCTGGATCGGCAGATTGCTTTATTCTCAAAGACTAGATATGCGTGAGCTTTAGGTTTTCCTCCTTCCCATCATGTTCTAGGCATAGATGAAGTCAATAGTTTTTCTTCAGTCAGGGCATGAGGGGCTCCCAAATCTTTAATTATACCTACAAATAATCCCCAGGATATTCATTCTGCAACAAATGGAGGAAGATTTTTGGGGGAACAACCGTGCCCTAGGAGGCCCTCTGCCACATGGAAGGAAGATGACAGATGGATTAAAGCTAGAAACTGCAAGAGCTATAGGAAAACCTCTTTGCATCTCATATATGGAGTAGAGAACCTACACCTCCAAAATAGATTCGACACTCTCACAAATTTGGAGCAACATCCAAATCCTAAACCCAATCCCCCTCACCGGCAAAGAGAAAGGCTTCAAAGGAAAATATGGTTCAGTCTCCCATTTCGACTCAACCCTCGCTAAATACTTATACCCCCCCATACAAGCGAGGAATTTTAAACCAATCTAAGACCAATTATCCATCTACCCCAAAACCTACAATCATCCCCTACTTTCCACCCCATCGCAGACTGGCTTCACAATCACCTATGCATATTGAAGTAGAGGATGGAATAATTGAATGCTCCTAGGAATTGATGAAACTTAAGGGAGTTTTTCTTAGGTGGAATGGGTACGGAGTCCCTACAACCATGATTGCAGATTGGCTCATGAGTAATCTCAAAGATCAGGTAAGTATCTCTCTTCTCTCAGATGAATTCTTGTTTGTCTACTGTTATAATATAGAAACTAAGGAAAAATTCATGGAAAATAGATGCCCTGAATATTTAGGGTTTGATTTTATAATTTTAGATTGGAGTCCATCATTTAACCCTAAAAATATTAGTGGCATTTCAGTATCTAGAGTGATAAAACTAAATAATTTTCCCATGGAATGCTCTAACAAAATCAATCTTAAACAGATTGGGAATATGATAGGATTTTTTGTAAGATCTGTATCCACTAAATATCCCCAACTAGAAAATATTATCATAGTAAGAATGGATATTTCAATCAAATCTCTCCCCCCAATCTTAGTGCGAAGCAACTCAAATAAGTTTTTTGTAAACCCTATCATTGTGCCAGATATAGCCAGAGATTTCAAACAAACTCAGAGGAGTATTAGACCAGCCCATCCACAGACAACTCCACCCAAGGATATTGCCATCCATATGAATAAAGTGGGTGGTTCTTCTTCTCTGCAATGTCTTCAACATTTAATGTGCCAGTAGGAATTGTATATTCTTGATCAATATATTTGCATCCTGAATCACCAATGGAAGCCAGATGTAGTCTCATGAGACCTTGCCATGCTGAAAAGTTATTTCTGTTAAGCCTTGGAATTTCTCTTTTGTAAGACATCTTGATCTTTAGCTTAGGTCCTTGAAACCCTTCCTGCAAGCACCAAAAGCTCTGATACCAATTGTTGGAAATATAGATGCAGTAACTGAGAGGGGGGGGGGGTGAATCAGTTAACCACAAAAATATTACCACTGATCCCTTAAATATCTTAAAAAATTATTTACTATGCCACTCGGTAAATATACAAAGAAATGCTGAAAACTTGATCATCTTCATTCAACTTATTTCTGAATACTCATTTTGTCCCAATTACATTTTTATCTTTAGGCCTAGGTACAAGAGTCCATGTCTTATTTTTCTCTATTTGCTCTATTTCTTCATTCATAGCCTCAATCCAACTTTCATTTTCTAATGCATCTTTGACATTTTTAGGTTCAAAATCAGCAAATAAACATGTACCTTTTAGTTTACTTCTTGTCATAGTACCATCTGATTTGTTTCCAATAATCTGATCTAGTTTATGATGCTTTCTGACGTACTTGGCTAATACAGGTTCCTTTCTTCCTGAATGAGTTACATTGTCATCTTCTTCATCTTCAGGTTTAGATTGCTCGGGCTCGGTAGATACTTGCTCGATAGCTTCAGACTGAGACTCGGTACTTTGTGACTTGGTCTGAACTTCTTCTTGTGACTCGGTTATTGTACTGGGCTCGGTAGATGTAGTCTCCTTACATGTGTTTGGCAATGTATCAGGTTCGATGTAAACAAATTTTTTGTAGTCCTCTGGTTCCTTTTTGCTTTCTTCTTCAATCTTTTCTGCAAACTCATCAATTCTCACATGTGCACTTTCTATGATTTTGTGAGTAGACAAATTTAGACATCTATATGCCTTACTTTTGCAAGAATATCCCAAAAATATTCCTTCATCACTTTTTACATCAAATTTTCCTTTTCTAGATTCTTTTAAGATGTAACATTTACTACCAAATACTTTTAGGTAACTTACCTTTGGTTTGTAGCCATAGCCATACCATAGCTCATATGGAGTCTTGAATGTGTCTTTTCTCAGCTGTACTCGGTTCAAGGTATGAACTGCAATGCTGATAGCTTCCTTCCAGTATTTCATAGTAATTTTCTTTTCAATCATTAGAGTCCTTGCATAGTCCATGATAGATTTGTTCCTTCTTTCAGCTATTCCATTCTGCTCAGGAGTTCTCGGGGCTGATACCTGTCTTTTGATTCCTCTTTCAATGCAGAAATTATTGAATTCATGGGAGATGAATTCACCACCTCTATCTGATCTCAAGCATTTTATTCTTTTTCCTATTTCCTTTTCTACTCTTGCTAAATACCGTTTGAACTTCTCAAATGCTTCAGACTTTTCTCTTAAATACATAACAGTCATCATTCTAGAATAATCATCAACAAAGAGAATAAAGAATTTTTCTCCGGTATAGCTCTCAATTCCAATAGGTCCACATAAATCAGTATGCACAATTTCCAAAATATCTTCAGATTGATAGTTTTTACTTTTGAAACTAGACTTTCCCATTTTACCAATTTGACAATTCTTGCATAGACCAACATCAGGTTTCTTCAAAGTAGGAATACCTCTTACTTTCTTGAATTTGCTTATTTTCATCATGTTGTCAAAATTTACATGACATAACCTTTTGTGCCATAACCAACTTTCTTCAATTTGAGCAATAAAACATGAGTAATCACCAAGATCAAGATAAAACAGGTTACCTTTGGTTTGTTTGCCTGATCCTATCAGTTTTCCTTTGTCATCCAGCAGTCTTGCTTTGCCATTTATGAATTCAACCTTGAATCCAATGTTGATTAGCTGTGCTACACTTAGAATATTATGCTTTAGTCCTTCGACCCAATATGCATTATCACATATAAGTTCTTTGGTTAATGAAATTCATCCCTTTCCTTTTATACAACAGGGTTCATTGTTTCCAAACCTTACATTACCACCATCAAAGTTTTCAAAATGTTCAAACTTGGTCCTTTCACCAGTCATATGATGTGAACATCCACTATCTATAATCCATGTATCATTCTTGCTTATATGAGAGATAAGTGCCATCTCATCTTCATCATTATCAGATTCATCTTTTACAGCAATGAAAACAATTTCTTCTTCACTATCATCCGAATCTTTAGCTAAAAAACATGTTTTCTTACCTTTATCCTTGAATGATTTGAAATTTTTCTTGCCATTGTACTTGTAATTTTTTTTCTCATCTTTGCTTTGCTTGTTTGGACACCTAGCTGCAATATGACCAATTTCTTCACATGAAAAACAGATTAAGGGAGTTTTACCTTTGTATTTTCCTTTGCCTCTTGAATACTTCTTTGCAAGTAATGCTTCAATATCGCTATTAGAACTTTCCTCTGATTCTTCTTCACTTTCTAATTGGATTTTCTTCCCTTTCTTGAGTGAAAGTTTGGCCTCAAAAGCTGATTCAATATTTTTAGAAGTTGGAACATAGTTGTCATAGTTATCCAGTTCAAAGGCTATCAATCTTCCAACTAAGGCATCCAAAGTTATATTGTGATTTTCTTCACATCTTCTTTCTTGAATAGTAGAAACTCTTATTGCATAAATATGGAGTAATGTTCTAAGAACCTTACTTATAACTGTTTCATCATCAATTTTTCCTCTAGAAGCTCTGATTGCACTAACACTTGTCTTGATCCTTTCAACATATTTTGCAATGTTTTCTTCTTCTCTCATTTTCATTTGATCAAACTGTCCTCTTAGGCTCTCTGCTTTGGCTCTCTTCACATTGTCATCACCGCCATAGATTTTCTTCAGCTTGTTCCACATTTCATGAGCAGTTGTGCAGTCTTTGATTTCATCAAATTCTTCATAGCTAAGAGTTGATGCAATGTCTATCATCATAGTGTTATGGTTCTTCTTCTCTGCAATGTCTTCAACAGTTAATGTGCCAGTAGGAATTGTATATTCTTGATCAATATATTTGCATCCTGAATCACCAATGAAAGCCAGATGTAGTCTCATGAGACCTTGCCATGCTGAAAAGTTATTTCTGTTAAGCCTTGGAATTTCTCTTTTGTAAGACATCCTGATCTTTAGCTTAGGTCCTTGAAACCCTTCCTGCAAGCACCAAAAGCTCTGATACCAATTGTTGGAAATATAGATGCAGTAACTGAGAGGGGGGGGGGGGTGAATCAGTTAACCACAAAAATATTACCAATGATCCCTTAAATATCTTAACAAATTATTTACTGTGCCACTCGGTAAATATACAGAGAAATGCTGAAAACTTGATCCTTGAAGTGTGTAATAATTAAACTGTTCTTAAGCATTCATCACTGATTAACTTACATGAATAAAGGAAATAACATGAACACAAGAGACACTAGATTTACCGTGGAAACCCAATATGGGAAAAAACCACCAATGTAACTAGTTACTATTTTTCACTCTTCTGAAGTGATGCCCGATTAGAAGCCAACCCGGTAAAAGGTTACAAAACACACTGTTAGGTGTGACCTTGTTAGAGGATTTAATCACCCTGCTAGGAGTGGCCTTGTAAGAGGTCTTGAAACAATTCAATAGAACTGTTACCTTGTTAGAGGATTTACAAAATGGTTGTTAAACCAACTTGGTTAAGAGATTTTGATATCACTGCTACAATTGCTAGAGAGTAACAATGAAATGACCTGCAACTGAATTGCTGAATATAGATCTCTGTTCTGTTTCACTAGATCCTTACTGATCAATTAAATCTTTGCTGCTCCTCAAGGATATCTGACCATCCTTCAAAATTCGCACACACCTTTCTTCAAAATGATTTCTACATGTTGTATATCTTTTATTCACCACTTGACCTTATATATATATATATATGCCATTTCATAATCATTTAGATTGTCAAGTTAGCACTAATAATTATTATAGCAGTCGACTGGGATAAACAAACTGTAATAACAAATTTTTTTGAAAGGGCCGACCTTGCTCGGTAAACATTAATCCTGAAAAGATTTCCTTCGGTGACCGAGAGAACTTGGTAACCACAAAAAATTCTACAACATCCTTTGGAGACTGAGAGAGCTTGGTAACCACTAATTTTCCTTCGATAACTGAGGAGGCTCGGTTAACACTGTTACCCTGTTATGTTTCCTTTAGACACCCGAGAGAACTCGATAGACACTAAAAACCACCTAGCTAACCGACTAAGCTCGGTAGATACTGAGAGTGATAATTGATATGACATTTGTGTGACATCAAAGACAACACATAGCTAATCCAACAATGTCCTTCAGGCAATTGTATCCAACAGGATTCATGATTAATCATCTAGCTAATTCTCCAACGAATAACTCAACAAGGCAGAAATCTCTAGGTTTGAAAGGAATTTCTCAGAATTTCCCTTCAGAAGTGATAGTGGCAGCAAAAAAGCAAAAATTACCTAAGAGGAACATCCCCATCCTATCAAAGAAAGTTATCATTTCTAAAGATAATCTGAACAATCAGGAGGAGGAAGGTATAATTTCTAATGAGCCGAAAACTTCACTATCACCAGATAGGAGCAAGGAAATGAAATATAGAGGTGAAAAAGATTTGAGTAACAAAGCTAAAGGAAATATGGAGGAAGAATTATCCAATGATAGAATAGCTCAAGAGGAGGTAAAATCATTTAATCTTGAGGTTGAAGAAGGAAGGAGTGTTGACACTTTCACAACGCAAGAAGTTTTGGAATATGGAGAAAATATCAATTTGAGAAACACAGTTTCAACAAACCTTTTAACCCCTACAGATAAGGAACCAACATGAGAGAGCTTGGGATGGTTGTCAAGGCAGATTTCTTCAGGGGAAAAAGAACCTGGTAAAGAAACATTTTTAGAGGATAGTAAAATAGAGGAAGAAGTCAAGACAATTTTAGATTATCTAGGAGAAACAGTAACATAAAAATTAATGGACCAATTCCTTGACAAGATCTGTGACAAGGAAGAATTGGACCTTCAGAAAGAACTCCTTATTGAGGGTATTATGTTAGAAGAAATGAAAAAGGATGGTAGTGTGGAAAAAATGTTAATTGAACTTAAGAATAAGGAAAATAAAGATTCGGGTTCCTTAGGGATTACCCTCTATAAGCATAGTCAAAGTTCTCCGTACTGTGCTAAAGGATCAAAGAAAAGGGGAAGGAAACTAGAGGCTGAATTGAGAGAGAAAGAAGGCGAGGCTGCAGGGCAGGTGAAAATCACAACAATTCTTCATGCTAGGAAGGGGAAGATCCTTCCCATGGTGCTATGAATATCCTTACTTGGAATGTAACAAGCAACAATTAATCAAATGCTGCATTAATACCTATAATCCATAAATTATTTTAATTCAGGAAACTAAGATGAATAACACATAAATGCTAAAATTTAAAAGGAAATTAGGAATTAGAGAACTCATTGCCTCACTAGCAATAGGAGCCTTAGGTGGCCTGGCCATTATCTGGGATCCATGATTCCTTTCAATTGACATTACATAAATTAGACAATTCTGGATGAGTGGCCTTGTAAGAAACTTTAGAAATAATTTAACTTTTAGCATTATTAATGTATATGGTCCACTAAAAAATAAAGATAAACTAAGAGCTTGGCATGAAATTGAATCTTTCCTCAACCAAAGCCCGAATTCACTATGGATTCTAGGAGGACATTTTAATGTCATAACAAAAACATCAAAAAAAAGAGGGGGAAGTTGCATACTCCCCATAGTTGCCAAGGATTTTCCAGCTAGATGGAAATGATTTCCTTACTAGAAATCCCTACTGAGGACAACTCCTTCACATGGAATAAAAGAAGATAAAGTTTTTGTAACATAGCAGAAAAATTGGATAGATTCTTCCTCAAAGGTAGTCTAATAAATACTGATCATTCCTTAGAGGCCAAGATCCTTCCTGTCTCAGGATCTAACCATTATCTAGTAGCACTAAACATCCAGGCAGAGGTAAAGCCAAAAAAATCTCCCTTTAAATTCGAACAAGCTTGGCTTAGAGACCCAAAAATTCTAAACCTAATTGAACAATGGTGGACTGAACCTAACTTTTCGGGTTCCAGAATGTTCATAGTTGTAAACAAACTAAAATGGATAAAAAGAAAACTTCTAGACTAGAATGCAAACAAATTCGGTAATATCTTTGATTCAAAAATGAAATTAGAAAAGGAATTAAGCGACGTAAATTCTCAAGTAATTGAAAAAGGAATGGATGATGATCTATATCTAAAAGAGAAGAATCTACTTTTGGAATACGAGGAAATTCTGGCAAGAGAGGAAATTTATTGGAAACAAAAATTAAGAGAAACATGGCTGGAAGCAGGGGACGAGAATACAAATTTTTTTCACAACAACACCAAGAAGAGAAGGAATATAAATAGAATTTCATATATCAAAGATGAAAGGGGAAACATAATAAATGATCCAAAAGAAATTACCAAAGAATCAATCCGGTACTTTAACAACATTCTTAATAATTGGGAACATTCAAACATGAATAATCAGACCGAATTACTTAAAAATATTCTGAAAGTCATAACCAAACTTCAAAATAAATCTTTAACAGAGAAATTCATAATAGAGGAGGTCAAAACTGCTCTCATACAGATGCTTATAGATAAATCCCTGGGCCCAGACAGTTTCCCTACTGTCTTTTTTCAAAAATATTGGCATTTCATAGGAAATGAGGTAATGGAAGCATTAGAAGGTATTAGAAACTCAGGAAAGATGTTGAAAGAAGTAAATAATACCTTTATAGCCCTTATCCCCAAAAATGAGAAACCAGTCAGCCTCAATGACTTTAGACCAATTGCACTATGTAACATCTTATATAAGCTCTTAACCAAAACCTTATCCATAAGGCTTCAAAAACTCCTTCCCTTTCTCATTAGTGAAGAAAAAATAGGGTTTGTCCTTGGCAGATCTATTTTTGACAGAGTCATCATTGCACAAGAAGCCATTCACTCGGTAAAAAAAAAAAGAACCCAAGTATGCTTATCAAGCTAGATATTAAGAAGGCATATGATAAGGTGGACTGGATATTCCTTTGTAAATGCATGGAAGCTTTTGGATTTTCCAGAAGCTGGATCAACCTGATTTTTGAATGTATATCTACACGATCAATATTAGTATTAGTTAATGGAACTCCAGAAAGTTTTTTCAGTATCTCTAGGGGCTTAAGACAGGGAGATCCCATCTCCCCTTTTTTATTCATTATTATGGCTGAAGCCTTAGGTAGAGCTATCACAAAGGAACAAGAGAAAGGATCTATTGAAGGCATAGCCATCACAATAGATATAGATCCCACGACCCATCAAAATTTTGTCGATGACACCCTGTTATATGGTGCTAGTAAAAAAAGAGAGGCTAAAGCCTTTAAAAAGATCTTGGATTCTTACACCAAAGCATTAGGACAAGAAATTAACCTAGATAAATCTGAAATCTTTTCCTTTAACACTGATAAGAAAGTAGAAAGGGACATTTGTAAGATCCTAAATTTTAAGTAGGGTAAGATTCCATGTAGATACTTGGGCCTCCCACTGGTAAAGGACAATAGAACCACAAACATTTGGGACCCTATGATAGAAAAGATCAAGAACAAAATGAACTCTTGAAAAGGTAAATGGCTATCCTCAACTAGAAGAGCAACCATGGTAAGGTCTATCTTGGCAGCTATGCCAACCTATCAATTATCATGCATTCATCTCCCCTCTAACAAATTGTCAGAAATAAACAAACACTTGAGAACTTTCTTTTGGCAAGGAAGTGGGGAAAAGAAGAAAATTCCCCTGATTTCCTGGGAAAATGTTTGCAAAATGAAGGATGAAGGAGGAGTAGGTCTCAAGAACCTTAGAGATCAAGGAAGAGCTCTAGGAGAAAAATTAGTGTGGTGATTATTTAGAAACCCAGAGGCTAAATGGGCCAGGATTCTAATAAACAAATATCTCAAAGAAAAATCCCCCATTAACATTTTCAGAGAGATTAATCCTCCCAGAGGATCCAAAATATAGAGTTTTTGTTAGAATACAGGCACATCATTATGGAAAAACTTACATGGAACCCAGGCATAGGTGATGAGGTCCTTTTTTGGATAGATTCTTGGGGAGGATATGAAGCCTTATTTAAAAATCTTAACGATTCTTCCCCAAAAAACTTCTTAGAAGCAGAAATTGGGATCTACCTAAAAGATTATATAGTTTTTAATGGAGAAGAATAGGTATGGAAATCCCTCAAAGATATAGGTTTGCCTATAGCAGAGGAGAAGCTATTGATGGAAACCCTCAACAAAAGAAAGATCTCTTTGAATAACACCAAAGATATTTTAGTATGGGATGGATAAAAAATGGAGAATATAACACAAAAGATGGATATAATCTCATCAACAAAAACCATAAGAGACCCAAGACAAATATTCTAATCAACCTTTGTTGGAACAAGGATTGTCTTCCTAAAGATGGTTTCTGCACCTAGTTGGCCCTTAATTATAGACTCCTAACTGTAAAAGATTTAAGAAGATGGGCTTCTTAGGACTAAGTAGATGCCCTCTTTGTGAAAATAGTGAAGAGGACACTGATTATTTATTTGTAAATTATCCCTACTTGAGCCAATGTTGGAAATGGCTCTTTGGAAACTTGGGATGGTCACCTGCTTCCCCTTTTTCTCTTCTTAAGATGCTTCAAGCTTGGCCAATCATTAAGAGGGATTGTATTTATGCTAACCTTTGGACCTCTACCCCATCTATTTTAATTTGGGAAATTTGGAAAGAGAGAAATAGAAGAATCTTTAAGGAAGAAAAGTTGGACTGGAGGCAATTGTGTAACAAGATTGAAGCAACCATTATAGAAAATGTTAATGGTAGAATCTCTAGAATTTAGAAATTAGATCTTCAGATGAGTCATTGGGATGAAAAAATGAGAAGGGTTTGGACAGGGATTTCCCTTCCTCCCTTTATTGGTTCAGGAGATCTTGAAATGATATCAAAGTAGAAAAATTATATATGGTGCCCTCTATAGGAGGGCTAGTTTTAAACTCAATTATGATGGGGCATCTAGAGGTAATCCAGGAGTGGAAGGCATATGTTGCTGCATTCATAACCAGAGGGAAGAGAAATTGCATCCTTGGCTGCTCCCATTGGAATTGAAACTAACCACTGGGCAGAATTTTTAGCACTAGTTAAAGGACTCAGAAAGGGTAAATCCCTAGGTCTATAGCTTTTGGAAATTGAAGGCGACTTGGCAATCGTTATTAATGCTCTAGGAAAAGGTAGAACCCCCTAATTGGAAACTAAATTCCCTCCTCTCCCAAGCCTTAGACCTATGCAAATATTTTAAAAAGGTCACCTTCAACCATATCTACCGAGAAGGTAATAAGAGAGCCGATGAACTCACAAATATAGGAGCAGATGGGATCTCACTACAATAGCTAACCTATGAGCATGA